>PVIU01029165.1:0-17954 GCA_004026605.1 Ondatra zibethicus
TACATTAATCACTGGCTCAGTCCTTTGAAAGAAGTGTCATAGAAACTCATTGGGCTCATTTTGGTTCAGTGACATGCCACATGTATTGTGTGTTGTGATATATGCCTGTAATCTCAGCAGTAGGAAATTAGAGGCAAAGAGGATTAGGAGGTCAAGGCCAACCTTGGCTACATAGCAAGTTTGAGACCAGCCTAAAACTATGAGAGATAGTTTAAAAATCAAGTAGGAACTGCCCTATAATTAGCCAGGTCTGGTGGCACTCAAGGGACTGAAATGGGAATTGACTTCTTCATGCCAGCCTTTGCTACATGTTGGGATCTTGACTCCAAAATAAGAACACAGCAACACAAAAAAAGAACAAATGAGAAATGCCATCTTGTTGTCAATTAGTTATGGAGGGGTTATAGTGCTAGCTCAGCAGTTAAGCACATTGGCTGCTCTTGTAGAGAACCCCAATTCAGTTCGCAGCACCAAGCCACCTGTAACTTCTATTCCAGGGGATCCAATGCCTTCTGCCTTCTATGTGTACCAGGCATGCGCATGGTACACATACATATATAAGTATTTATGCAGGCAAAAACTCATACATATAAAAGCTAAAAAGATTTAAAATTAGTTATACATATCAAATGTCTCTTATGAAAATGCATGTCTTGTGGGAAACTAGGGTTAATCATCTATCACATAATTGATTATATATGAACACATACAAAAATATGAAGAGTGAAATTTTTTTCCTTAGCTTGAATTTTTTTATAGTTTTCATTCTGTTTGTGCCTTCCCCTGCCCCAGAAATCATATTTTTGCATAGGCTGTAGTGGAGGTCATGTGGCCTCACAAGATCAATTCCTGAATATTTTTGCAGTGGATGACATAACTCACAAGGTAACTCTACAGAGAATGTGGAAGCACATAAGCATTGCAGACGTCACTTTGGAAAAGGTCATGATGTCTGTAGTCCCAAGATGTTCTGAATGACAATGTTCTTTGTGCACAAAGGGCACAATTTATACATCAGATAGTGGTACCCCCTTCTCTTCTTTTTTCTTATTTTTAAATTTTTTCAATATATTCTTCTCTCATATATTACAGTTTCTCCTCCCTCCTCCCCCTCTCCTCCCCCATATTCCCTCTTAATCCACTCCTCCCCCATTTCCCTTCAGAAAAAGGCTGGCCCCCTAGTGATATCAATCAAACATGGCATAACAAGTTACAATAAGACTAGGCACAAACCTTCATATTAAAGCTGGGCCAGGGGACCAAGAAAGAGGAAAATGGTACCAAGAGCTGACAAAGAGTCATAGACAACCCCTGTTCCTACTGTTAGGAGACCCACAAGAAGATATGCAGAGGGTCTGGGTCAGTCCCATGCTGGTTGTTGATTCAGACAGTGTGGGCCTTCTATGAGCCCAGGTCTGTTGATTCCATGGGATTTTTTGTAGTGTTCTTGACCCCTTAGGCTCCTACAAGCCTTTCCCCCCTCTTCCACAGGATTCCCTGAGTTTGACTGTGGGTCTCTGCATTTGTTTCTATCAGTTGTTGGATGAAGCCTCTCTGATGATGATTATCCCAGGAATCTCAAAGTAATTTTAATTTCTATTTCCCTGATAGCTAAGGTTGAATACATTTTCAAGTATTTATAGGTCATTTGTGTTTCTTCCTTTGAGAACTATCTGTTCTATGTGTTAGCCCTACTGATGAGAGGAGTAAAGGATCTTTTATATTTAACTTCTGCAGTTAATTATATACTCTGAATATTAACCTCTGTCCGAAATAAAGCTGGCAGAATCTTCTTGTTTTTCTGAAAGCTATCTCCTCATTCTGCTTATAGCTTCTTCTACTGCAAAGGGCATACTTAATTTCATAGAATCCTATTTGTTACTTTTTGATAATTTTTTGTGATAATAGAGTCCGTTTAAGGAACACCCTGCCTAGCCTTCTATCACTAAGGGCTTCCCTTATGTATGCTGCTAGCAGTGCAAAGTTTGAGGTCTGATGTGAAGACCTTTCAGGCAGTTGGAATTTGTCGGGTGGTGGTGGTGGTAAGATCTAGTTTTATTCTTTTATATATGGAAATGCAGTTTTTTCCTCCATTGTTTGTTAAGGGGGCTAACTTTTCTTTAATTGTATGTGTGGTGGTTATATGCCTTTAATCCCAGCACTCGGGAGGCATATCTCTGTGAGTTCGAGGCCAGCCTGGTGTATAGAGTGAGTTCCAGGACAGGCTCCAAAATTACACAGAGAAACCTTGTCTAAAAAAACCGAAAAAAAAAAAAAAAACCACAGAAAACAACTGGCAACAAATGTTGTTGAAAATGCAAGCACATATTCAGGTGTTTCAGGACAATCTTAAAGCTAAAGTGTCACTGCAGGAAAGGGTAACAGCACTTTGTGTATGTTTCCATGGCCAAGAAATCTTCGAAGTTGGTTTGAGGAGACTTGTCCAAAATTGACCACTACCACCTCTTTTCTTCTTTCTTTCTCTTTCTCTTTCTCTTTCTTTCTTTCTTTCTTTCTTTCTTTCTTTCTTTCTTTCTTTCCTTCCTTCCTTCCTTTCTTTCTTTCTTTCTTTCTTTCTTTCTCTTTTTTTCTCTTTGGACTGTTTTTAGGGCCCTGAGCTGGCCCATCTAGAGGGACTATTACCACCTAATTTTACAATCAAGTTTTATTGAACCTCCCACCAAATAGATTTGCATCTTTTTCTGGGCCCTGAAAATGGTCTGGTGAGACTGACCATCATCACCCATTATGGTTCTTTATGGGCCAGTCATTCCTTCCAAAAGTTAACCTCCCGTCTAACAACATTATCAGGTTTTCTGGTAATGTCGGTTATGCAGTGAGTGTCTAAAGGAATTTCAGAAATCTATCTTTCAAATATTGAGGGGGAACAATCTACTTTTACTAATGCAATTTCAAAATTATAAACATCCCTAAAGTAGGAAAAATTCCTCTTACCATATAATAGACTATGGACGACAACTCAGTTTAAAGTTGAGTTGTGTCGGACTGATGTGCTGGAACATTTCTAAGAACATGTCAGAAATGCTTTCTAATTCTAAGTCTGTATGCATGTCTGAAATGCTTTCTAATTCTAAGGCTTATTTTCATTAAATTTATTTTCAAATAGATAATACAAACATGAGGCCCAACATTCAAAATTAAAGAGTTTATATAATCACAGATTTGGGGGGCAAGAAATATGGTGGATCAAGGAATCCGTACAGCAGGGACCGGTGTCAGTTCATAGATACAAAGATATTTTGGTATTATTTCTCTTCATTAAGAATGTAGTTGTTTTCCCTGTGCCCAGATCAACTCCAGGGCACTGCATCTTTAGGTGGTGAGGGACAATTGTTTTTCTCCACCACTGTTTTTCCTATATCTTTATCTCACGTTATTTAAGACGATTTCAAAGCAAGAAGTATGCCAGGCAATAAGAGCAAAACATTCAAGAGATAGCAACAGGAAAAACAAAATGGGAGACTGCTAATGATCTGACAGCTGAACGATTTTCATTAGGTTCTGCCACTATGCCCATACATTTTATGTAAACAAGCATTTACAAGTGCGTCACTAGAGGATTTTTCTTGTAAAGGGAACGGTTTATAATTTGTTGGGATAATTTAGCATTTTTATTTCTAACTCAGCATTGAGAATTCCGTATCCCCCATACCCGCTTTTCTACCTTGGGTCCCTCCCCTACCTAATCAGCCTACTTCGGTGGGCTGTGGAGTTTAGTGACGAACGTATAAACGCTAGAATTCTTTGCTATCCTTTTCTTTGCTATCCTTCCGCGCTGCTAAACCACAGCTTTTTTTCCTAACGTCACAGCATGAAAATCGTGTGAATAGTATGCAATACTTGACAGCGGCAAGGCATGGTGAGCTTGATGAGAGGCACTCCCAAGCGGGAAGCTAATACAGACATATACAGACATTTGGTAACAGTCTCCTTCCTGATGTTTAGTGCTGTTTTCCCTCCTAGGCACCAGAACTGTGGTGCCGCAGCGTGGAAGAAACGGGGCCATCTATGAAGGGCAGAAGTATCACTCCACTTCCCTAAGCCGGATCTCCTTCAGCAACCCTAGCCCCGCCCACTGCGGGCTTCCGTAAGGTGACGCAGCCACGCCTAGTGCGTCCCGGCGGATGTAGGCAGATGGTGTTTTGTCGTTTCGGGAGGGTTCCTGAGGAGCCTGTGGCACCGGAGAGACAGTGCTGAAAGGTGATAGTAGTTTGCTAGTCATGGCCCTTTATCAGTAAAGTAAGCATCTTTGTCTCAAGTGCTCGGCCAGCCCCTAAATACAGTGGCCGCCATTGTCTCTGCTCCCTGCACCTGACTGCCGCTTGCGTTTGCCTGCCTCCCTCCCTTAAGGAGACACGCAAATAAGAAAACGGCCTCCGAGTCAAGCGGAACAGGTTAGTAAGGAGGACATTGCTTGGGGCTGTGAATGCGGGTTCTGAGATTGCTGCGGGATTTTATGACCTGGATGTGGAAAACGGGTGGGGGGGGGGCAGAAGCGGGCGGTGGGGGGGGGGATGGTAAAAAAGCTATTTACATTTCCATCAACTCGCCTCACTTCATACTACGTTCGGGAAGGGAGATGGCTGTAATGACCATAATGGCATCATCCATTGGGGAGATGGCGTACTTGTCAGAGGAAGCAGGGCTGCCATAGCTGGCGAGGGCGATTGACTGAGGCGCCTTGAGAATCAGGGAGGGAGTGTACAGGAGGTTTCAAATGTGGGGCATTTAAGTCTTGGAATCGAAGACTGTTTCATGTTCTGGTTATTTATCTGACCTTTAATTAACAACATCTTGCTCACTGTTTTTATTTGATTTGGGGCTAGCAAACATTTATTTGTGTAGATAGATGTGCTGCCAAGTTTGCAGTTCTCCACATGTAAGGACATCACATCCAGAGGGGAGGGGAGAAGATAAACAAAACTGACCTGGTTTCTTTATAGTAGGAAAAAACTCCAAGAATAGGTAGGGCTCTAGGATAATTTCTAGATCTCTTTGCCAGCCTTCCAGATATGCTCACCATTACCCCACCTATATTGCAGAATATGATAGGTGTGGGGAGGAGAAAGAAGCGTAAGAACCTGTAAGAAAGTTGAAAACGATCCTTTTCGTTACTTCCCAGCTTCCTGTTACTGTCAGGTGTATCCTCCCTACTGACAACACTCTGACCATGCAGGAATGGCTTAGTTGTCTTCATGGAAATTTTCAGGCTTTAAGAGCATAGCAGAGGATTGTGGAGGTTCGGGGGTGGCAAAATAAAGGGAATCAGAGAACTCTTTGCTGAGCAAGTATCTACATCCAGAAAGGGTTTATACCTTAGATGCTGTTTTCTAAAATCAATTCATTAGCGATGTTCTCCTATTTGCGGATTTCCATTGGTAGACATATTCATAGGCTTGTATAACTGTTGACTATTTGAAAACATTTGTAAAATAACCCGACTTGAACCTAGGAAATAATGAAGAGTTTCTCAGGTTGGTGTGACGATAGAAACACAGGGGCCACTGACACTAGAAACTTACATCCTTCGGTTTTTGTCAGTTTATCAGTGACCCCTATTTGGTCTGTGCATTTACTTAGGACTCTTCGTGTACCTTGGAGCTAGATCCAGGATGCAGATATGTCCTTTCATGCCCTCTGCCTTGTTTTGCTCTAACACCTTGTTGTTAACTAATTTTCAACCAGGGAATACCAGAATAATCACTGGAGAGGAAAATGGTGGGCCTTAAGGGAGGAGGAGGAGGAACAGATTTGAAGATGAGTAATGGGTAGAGATGAGGACCAGGAGGGGAAAAGCTAGACAAACTGTCTGAAGAGCTTAGGTTCTCTGTCTGCTTTGTCTGTATATAGGGTCCACCAGATCGACTGCAGGGCCTGTCACCAGTGGAAGCAAAGAAGAGAGAAAATTACTTCACATCAGTGCAGGTTAGTATGAATGTGGGGATTCCTTGAGGATGGAATAGGCAAGATTTGGTTGGCTCCATCCCAGGTCAGGAAACAGCCTAGGGATTCTGTAGCTTCTCATGTCCATCCCGCTTTCCTATTCTCCCTGACCTTATTTGTGTCTGGAAAGACAGTTGGCAGCACGTGGAGGTGTAGACAATGGGCAAAATGAAAGGAGTTTGCTAGTTGTCTACTTCTCCCCCATAGAGCACTGAATTTCCATACTTAAATATCACTCTGTGCTAATCAGCATGAGGAGAAAAAAATTGGAAGAGACTTAAAGCCCCATTTCCTTCCTCCACCCTTAGGTCCAACTTCAGTGCCAGATCTGGTGGCCTTGGAGTGGCTGAAGACCACCACCCTCCACAGGCCTGCGCCCAAGCACAGCTATCCTTCTTTATCTTGAGTGAGCTTCCTCAGCATGCTGTCTATATCATTGGCAGAAACTCTAGTTGGAAAGGGGGCTGACTGACTACCGGACTCTATGTGAAAACAGCAACTTGGGGCTGACTTTCAGGCAAGGCTGAGATAAAGGCATATTATTCGGCTTTGCTTTTATCTTGAACCATGATTGGCTCTACAGCTAAAGCGAAAGGTAGAGAAGAGTCTGGGGCTTCCGCGAAACCTGGAAGCAAAAGTCTTGGCAATGCTAAAGGAAAAGCCAAGGGTCAGACCAAGAAAGTGGTTGAGACAGAACAAAAAGAAGAATTGGGGAACCAGGCTGAGGCTAGGGGTAAAGCAATGGCCAGGACACAAACAGAGACTCACACGGAGCCTGAGACTGTGACATGGAAAGTGAAAAAAAAGAAAGATAAGACTAGTATTAGAGTCAAGGCTCAGACCAAGACAGAGCTCCTGAAAGAACCTGGGTTAGTGCCTCACTCCAAGTCAGATGCCTCGCCTATGTCTGTGGTCATTACTGTCACCAAGTCTGAAGTCAAGGTTGACACTGCTGTTGAGGCGTCTGGCAAGTGCTCAGCCAAGGCTAGTGATAAGGGCAATATGAAGCACAGACCTGAGATAAAGAAAGAGACCTGTGTCAGATCTGGGGCTGGTGGCAAAGCTAGTATTGTCATCAACACCACTGATGATGATGAAGAATATGTGTGCTCCTGGTTTTGGACTGGAGAAGAGCCTAGTGTAGGGTCCTGGTTCTGGCCTAAAGAAGAAAACCCTCTTCAAGTTTATCAGCCCCCACCTAAGGTTGAGGAAGAACCTGAACCCGCAGATACATTCGACTTTACTTTAAAAAAAAAAGCAGCAGCATGGGCAAGGGGCAGGTTTATTGTCCTAGTTCCAGTTGAGGAAGGCGAGCGATCTTTACCTCCAGAAGGGAACTGGACTCTGGTTGCAACCTTAATTGAAACTCCTCTGGGTGTTCGACCATTGACCAAGATTCCACCTTTTGAAGGACCTTACTTCCAGACTTTAGCTGAAATAAAAGAACAAATCCGGGAAAGAGAAAAGTATGGACCCAACCCAAACACCTGTCGCTGTAAATCGCGTACCTTTAGTTTAGAGCCTGTAGAGTTTGATAAGCTTGTTGCCCTACTTAAGTTAACTAGGGATCCTTTTATTCATGAGATAGCTACAATGATAATGGGCATCAGTCCTGCTTACCCATTTACTCAAGATATCGTTCATGATGTTGGTATTACTGTTATGATTGAAAATTTTGTCAAAAATCCAGATGCTAAAAAGCACCCTAGAAATTTCAATGTGAGTGCCAGCACTGACGCTTCTGAAGAAGCAAAAGAGAATGAAGCACACGTAAATAAAGTTTGTAGGGATATACTCTGTTGCCCTTTGAACTGCTCTGTACAAGTCGAGGAACTAAAACTGTTAGCGAGCCTGAGTATAAAATTTGACTACCACCACGTGATTGTCAATTATGTTCGCTATTTTATCACATTGTTAAGCAAAGGAAGTGTCAAAATCAAATTTCAGATTTTAAGGGTTATTTTATATTTGTCAAAGAATCAAGCCAATACAAGAGAACTGATCAGTGCTGAAGTATTGTCATCACTGGTTGCTCTCTTTCACAAGAATGAGTCAAAGGCTAATATTCTACATATCATAGATATATTTGAGAATATAAATTTCCAGTTCAAAAAAAGGGCAAAGCTGTTTACCAAGGAAATGTTCACTAAATCTGAACTTATTTCCATATTCCAGGAGGCAAAAGAGTTTGACCAGAAACTCAATGACTTAACAGAGCACAGTGACCCTGATGTGAGAGATAGAGTTATTCGATTAATACTCAAACTCTGAATAGCTGTATATTCTCACAAAACCTTGAGCATTTTTGTCTTTCCAATATAAATCTCATGCATATTATAAGTATAAATTTGATATTAATGCTCTCTGTGTTGAGGGAGGCAATTTTATGGATGCTAGTCATCTTGAGAGAGTAAACACTTGTTGGTTTTTATTGTGCTTATCTACAATATAAATTGGTATTTTTGTTATCTGTAATGTAACCCAGTACTGAACCTATTCACCCTAAATAAGCTATATTTCTGTGCGTTATATTGATATGAGTGTATTTTCGTATTCCATTTGCGTGTTTTTAATAAAGTTGCATGCTAAACATGATGAAAACATTGTCCCAGTTCTTCAGTTGAATTGTAGTCAGAGATGAACAATGTAAAGATAGCCATGATCGCTGTCTGTTCATTTACTGATGGGGGTGGCACAAACAAACGGGTTCACAAATTGGCAGATCTTTTAGTTTCAACATGTTCAGGGAATAAAATAAATCATTCTGTGACCAAGAACACAGGACTATGCTTCTGACTCTCTGGAGGTTGTAGAGTTTCAAGTGAGGACTCTCTATCCCGACAACTCTGGGGAAGTGGGTGATGGCCGACTTTGGAGGAGGGGAATACAGATGCCTTCATGTCACTCTGAGTAGCCTTTCACATCTGTTGTCTCACCAGGATGTCTTGAAGTTTTTAATCCTCAAGAGAGTTTCTGCTTCTCAGCCTGTTCAGTTAAATAATGGACAGGTGTGGAAAGTGCACACACTGTATCCTTATTAGCACCCTCCCTATCCAGGAATACCAGATTTACTGCTTCCAACGAGGTTTTTCTATCCCTACAGTCTGGGCCTCAGAGGAGGGCTTGGGATCACCGACAGAAACTGAATATCACCTCTTCCACTCGGGCAGTTGTTGGTCCTCATCCTTGCTTTTGTTTTCTGGCCAATACTTTTGAATTAGTCATTTTTCCCTATTCTTGATGGCAGCCCCTTGTTTATGCTGATTCTTAAGGTCAGGGCATGGCTGTATGTGTGACACAACCACCGGATACCAAAGTCCTTTAGTAGTGCATAGTTAGTAAGAAATTCATCTCCCCGTCCTCACTATCCTGCTTATTTTCAGTTTACTGTTTGAAGCCATGCTGGTTATTCTACCCCAGCCTCCCATTTATATAATAAAGGTTGAGAGCAGAGGGTTGTGGTACAGATTGGGATTTGATACTACCTTTGCCTTTCCTACTCCCCAGGCCTTTTGCAGGTCTTTTGATGAGTCGCAATTTGCTGCCCAACATTGGAAATAATAGAGATTATGATCTCTGGAGGATGTGTGTGTGTATGCGCACACACGAATGTGCCTATGATCTTTCTTTTGACCCTCCTTTTCCAAACTTCATGTATCTAGGTAAGGTCTAAATAAAATATATCAACATGCTGGAATATATCCTAAATTTTAACAGCTGGTCCTGGTTTAATTTTTATGAAGGTCAGATGTGAACCTATTTTTCATATTCCTAGGAATAAAAATGAAGGATAATTTCCATCTTTGTGAATTAGGGGGCAAAGTAGTGTGTTTTTTTTTTCTTGCAATGTGTCACTTTGATTTAGAAGATTTTTGAAGTTCTATGTAACTGTTTTTAATCCACAGATCTCCCCTAGCCTTTAATACCAGCTGTGAGTCCTTCTCCCAGTGGAGCTCTTCACAGTGCAATCGGACCAAATCCTTTGGAAACATTCTATTTCTCAAATGCCCTGTGGAGCACACACTTAATCAGTTGATGGCCTGGAATTTTCCAGTATCAGCTAAGGAGAAGGGTGAGTTTGGGATATGTGTATATATTGGTACCAAAGAAAGAAATCAGTCTTCCTGCCTGAGTGGGAATTTTGAGAGTCGAAAACCATCTCTCTAAGTTTCTGACATGTCATCTATTGATGTGCACTTTAGCTCTTCCCACAGTTGGGCTGTTATGACCAGTGCTGCAGTGAACATCACAGTACAGGTACCTGTTGGAGTCCCCAGTTTCCTTTGCAAATGCACTTAGAAGTGGAATTGCTTGGGAATGTGATGGTAATTCTGTTTAGCTTTTAAGGAACTGCCAAGCTGATTTCCACAATGGAAATACCATTTTGTATTCCTGTCATCAATATATGATCATTTGAATGTGTCTACATCTTTTAAAATGCTGTTATTTTCCTCAACCATTTAAGTATTCTTTTTAAGAGATACATAAAAACATGAATTGATATTTTAATGGCCTAACCTGCTGTAATGTGTAGTATATGTATAACTTCTGTGCTTTTCAAATGTAGTTAAACATATTCATTTCAAGCATTTAGCTTTTTTTGCTGCTAAAAACTTTAAAAGTCTTTTCTTCCAGGTTTTTGAAATATAGTGCGTTATTGTTATCTGTACTTACCCTACCATATAGAAACATATCAGAACTTCTAGTTCCTAATGAAACTTAGTAACTGTTAATTATCTTTACCCCATACTCTCCCTAGCCTTTTGTAACAACAATTCTACTCTCAACTTCGAGAGCAATCTTTTCAGATTGCATATATGTGTAAATGATGAGGCATTTGTCTTTCTGTGCCTGGTTTATTTTATTTAACATACTGATCTCTAGTTCTAGCCCTGTTGTCAGGAATGGCAGAATGGCTTTCGTGACTGAATAATATTTTATCCTGTACATGAACCATAACTTTATCTATTCATCAGTTTTTGAATACTTTGGGTTTTTCTTCTATTTCTTGACTATTGTGAATTTCAGTACTGCATTGAGTGTGTGAGTGCAGATGGCTCTTTAGCATGCTAATTTAATTTCCTTTGGAAGTATACCTAATAGTGGAATTCCTAGATCATATGGTAGTTCCATTTATGTATTTTAGGATCCTCCATACTCTTTTCCATAGTATGTATATCAACTTGCATTCTCATGAGCAGAGTAAAATATCTTTTTCTTCACAGTCTCACTGGCATATCTTATTTTTAATCTTTTTGATAATAGCAATGCTTATTGGTGTCAGGTGGCATCTCTTATTGCTAAAGGTTAGTGGTGTGAAGCATTTTTTCAAGCACCTGTTGTCCACTTTTGTTTGTTTTCTTTTGGCAAATGCCTATCCAGGCATATTGTTCATTTTTAAATGTGTTTTTTGGAGGATTTTCTGAGTGTTTTGCAGTTCCTAATATAG
Organism: Ondatra zibethicus; assembly: GCA_004026605.1. Lineage (NCBI taxonomy): Eukaryota > Metazoa > Chordata > Mammalia > Rodentia > Cricetidae > Ondatra > Ondatra zibethicus. The sequence continues at coordinate 11,414 of PVIU01029165.1, forward strand.
TCTGCGTATTAGACCCTTGCCAGATGTATGAACTGCAAGTATTTTCACCATTTAGTAGACTGTCTCTGCACTCTGCTTTCCTATATTGTGCAGAAAATTTAGTGAAATGTTACCCCATTTTAATTTTTGCTTTTGCTTCTTTTGCTTTTATGGTCCTTTCTAAAATTTCCTGTCAGTTCCAATGTCTTAAAGCATTTTTTCTACTTTTCTTCCAGTAGTTTCATCATTTTAGGTCATACATTTAGTCCTTTAATATGTTTGAAGTTGGTCTTTTGTAATTAGTGAGAGATAGTTGATTTTTGTAATTTTCAAGAGATTCTTCCACCTGTGGCCATCAGTTTTTCCCAGCATTGTTTACTACAAAGACTGTTCTTTCTCCATTGTGTGTTCTTAGCAATTTTGTTAGAAAAGAGTTGATTGTAGATGTGTAGGCTATTTCTAGACTCTATTATTTGTAGTTGGTTTGTGTGTCCTTTTTTATATTATATCACGCTATTTTTTTTTGATCAATCTAGCTTTGTAGGTTGATTTGAAGACAGGAAATATATAGTTCCTCCTACTTTGTTCTATCCGGTATATATTTGGTTTTTGGGGGACTTTTGTGGTTCCATTTGATTTGATTTTTATTTTTTTATTTTTTGCTTGTTTGTTTTTGTTTTTCGAGACAGGGTTTCTCTGTGAAACAGTCTGGCTGTTCTAGAACTTGCTTTGTAGACCAGGCTGGCCTTGAACTCAAAGAGATCAGCTTGCCTCTGCTGGGATTAAAGGTGTGTGCCACCACCTCCCAGCCCATGTGATGTTATTACTGCATTTTTTCTAGTTCTGTACAGAGCATTTGTAGTATTTTTATAGGAATTAAGTCAGATTTGTAAATTACTTTTGCTAGTACATTTTAACAGTGTTGATTTTTCCAATCCATGAACACAGGGTGGCTTCTCATATTTTTACATCCCTCTTAATTTCTTTCATCAGTGTTTTATACATCTTACTATAGAGATCTTTTGCATATTTGTTTAAATTTATTTAAAAAATTTTACTTTTATAGATATTGTAAATGGAATTGCTTTCTTGGTTTTTATTTCAGGTAATTTCTGCATGATAATTTTATATTCTTCAACTTTGCAGAATGTACTTGCTCATTCTAATTTTGTTTTGTTTTGGGTGGATATATATAATTTTTTTTCATGTAACCTCTAAACAGCAACAGTTTGACTTCTTTTTCAGTCTGAATGAATGTTTGTTTGTCTGTCCTTACTGTTTTTGCTAGGATTTCTAGCACTATATTGAATAAAAGTGGTGAAAGAGAACATACCTCTCTTGTTCTAGATCTTAGAAAGAAGTCTTTTCAGCTTGTTTCCTTTGACTTTATTAACTATCATCTTACTATAAAGGTCTTATTATGTTGTAATATATTCCTTCTGTTCCCAGTTTTTCAATTCTATTATGAAAGGGTGTTGAATTTTATCAAACATATTTTGCACATGTATGGTTTACAGTCCTTCATTTCCTTGATGTGGTTACCCAGTGCATTGAACCATCTTGCATTTGTGGAATGAATCCCACTTGGTCATAGTAAATATGCTGTAAGTTTAATTTGCTGCTTTTTTCATATGTATTGATCAATCATACATTGGCTTATAGTTTTGTCTGTATGTTACTGTCTGGATAATGCTGATCTCATAGACATGGGTTTAAACCTGTAGAAAGCCTTTGTTAGCCAGCCGATAACTACAGTGGGTGTTCAGGATCCAGTGTAGCTCTGAGCCTTTCTCAGGGTGAATTTTTAAGCACAAAAGTCATCTTCTGGGTTGACATACCTCGGTTTACAAGAGCAGTTAGCTAGAAGTAGAACTACAGAAGCCAAAATGCAAGGTTAGTGCATTTAGAGACTTTCCTAGAACTATGGACTTTGATGAATTACTTCTTTGTTTTGACAGGTGGTGCTCTCTACATGCTGTTTTATGACCTAAATAGTACTTCCATCATGACATCTGTCAGTTGTGCTATAGTCTGAGGGGCCTATTAAGGTCTGGGGCTCTGTTACTTTCCCCACTAGTGTTATCGAATGAGTCAAATTGTGTCCTCATCCTGCTTTAAAGAGGTGTAGTTGGTCCCAGGGGCCATTAATTTTTATTGAATTGATACATAATTGGCCATATAGTTTAAGATGAAGGATCCTGCTGTTAATCCAATCAGAATGAGAACTAAAGATTAATCCAGTGCTATTAGTAGTTAGCTAGGGGGCTCAAGAGAACAGAAACTGGTACTAATTATTTGATTTATGTTTTTGTTTTTTTCTCTCTCTTTTTTTGAGGTTTTCTCCAACTATGGCAATATTTTTCTTATTACTCCTGATCAATTAGCATAGAAACAACAGGTTTCTCCCAAAGCCATACATAGTTTCCTTTTTCTCATGAGAGGTCTAAACCTCTCCAATTTTGTAGAACCATTTCTGCAAGATAATCTAACTGTTGTTTTAATTCAGAAATGGAAACTTTTAATACCTCTAGGTCCTGATCAACATATCTAGATCAACATATACTAAGATGAATAAAAGGAATTTCTCAGTTTGGAAAACATCAGAACAGGTACGTTTTGTCAAACCATTGGAATACACGGCTACTGCTGCTTTATAAAGCAAACGAGGCCACGCCCAAATGGGCTGGTATCTTAAAGGCTATTGGCTGAAGGAGCGGAAGGAGCTCCCGTAGCACATGCCCACCAAGTAGTCTCAGGGGTCCAGTAATATTGCTGTTGTTCAGATGAGTTAACCCCACAAGACAGAATAGCAGGCATCAGATTAAGGGAAAGTGCTTAGGTTAAAGGTTTTGTTTAGGAGACAAGTTCCAGCCTCTTGTGAGTCCCCTAATGATAATTTGGGCTGTCCCCAAGTCACTATGAGTTTTGTCAGACAATGGGATGACAGTCTGGTTAGTTCCCTATATAATATGGGGACCTGGGGGGCCTAAGTATAACCAGCAATCCTGGTTGATTTCTGTCTGGAATGATTAACTATGTAGCGAACCTTGTCAGGAATGGAGAAGAGGGTGAGGATCACTCAGCTTCCTGGATATCAGGAGGTGGGACTCTGACTCAGGATGTGTTTAGGACCCAAAGGTCTGGGAACAGGGCAGGGACAATTTAAATCTATCCCTAGGGTCCCTTTTTGTGGCATAAATTCTGATTTCCCAGGTTTACCAAAGGCCAGGATCTTTCTTACAAATTTTCCAGATTTGTAATTTTATGGCCACTGGATTATATTTTCCTATTGAGCATTTCTTGGGAGGAGCTTTTTTGTACTCATCTGTGTGTTTTTAGGAGGCCTGGTTTACAACCTCAATTTTTGCAGTAGAAACTCCCCTTTTCCTGGCAACTAGGGGGCCCAGCCACAGGGCATACATAGAATTTTAAGTTCTATATTCTTATCAAAGGATAAACTCCCACATCTTTTTTTTCTCTAATACAAACAAAGAACACTTGAAGTGGCTACTAGTTTGCAAAAGTCAAGATGAATATGGGTTGCTGCTCTGCAGTCAAAGTAGCTAATTCCTTTCATGTATCTGTCTTCCTTAGTTCCCAGATCCAGGCCTGAGGGTGGTGGGCATTGCACTGTAAGCGGAGATAGCTCTTTTGTTTTTCAACCACTCAGACCCAAATAATCACACAGAAACTTTATAATTACATTGGCCAATAGCTTAGGTTTCTTATCGACTAACTCTTATATCTTAAAATAGCCCATTTCTATTATTCCATGTATCACCATGAGGCTGTGGCTTACTGGGTAGGTTCCAGTGACCATCTTCTTCAGCAGCTACATGGTGTCTCTCTGACTCCGCCTACTCTCTCTATATGTCTCTTCCAGCCTGGCTATATTCTGCCCTGCTATAGGAGCTTTATTCATTAACCAATAAAAGCAACAAATATACTGAAGGAATCCCACATCATTGAACCATGACCTTGTATGGTTCATACCAAACATAAGACTCAGGAGGAGGGGAGGCACAGGGAGTAGAAGGACCTGGGACCCAATGAAACCTTAACTTTAAGGGTTTCATAGTCTGAGAGACAATCAATTTGGCGGAGGTATCCCTGGGTGTGTGGATCCATGATGTAATGTCAGCTATCTCTACAGTCATAGGAATGAAGAGAATCACTTTGTAGGGTCCTTTACAGGTTGGGTCCAGTGCCCTTTGGCTTGACTCAGATGTCATTACTGGATTCAAAGAAGGGGAAGTTGCTGGTACACTCAGAGGTCTGCTATTTTTCTCAGATAGTTCAATTTATAGCCTGTATGGAGAACTACTGGTCTCTGGGCCTGGGTAGCAGTGGGAGAGGTCTTCCAAACTTAATCTCAGGGTAAATCCCTCCCTATACAGGGTGCAGCAGGTCCACAGCAAAGGAAGGAGGCCTGTCCGTCTATTGTTGCACTCTAATGGGAGTTTTGACCTGCCCAGAACTCTGCGGTCTATATACACAATGAAGTTTCCAATTCTTAAAAGCTTAAGTTTTAGCTATTAGTTGAGAGGTTTTAGCTATGAAAGCTGAGATACTGTCAGATCCCATTTCTATGGGGAGGCCCAATGGGGGGACCAGTTCCTGGGGGAGCTTTTTAGCTACTGTTTCAACAGTTTCAGTCCAGGTGGTGAATGCTTCCAACCACTTGGGAAAGTTATCTATAAAAACTAACAAATACTTGTATCCTCCCCTGGAAGGCCAGATCTTTGTGAAGTCAGTTTTCCCAGAGTTCTCTGGGGTGCTGGTCTCTCATTCAGATCCTTCCTGGGTACACACTCCATTTTGAACCAGGCTGTGCAGTCTAGCTATAACATACCTTGGTTTGAGCAACGCAGAAAGTTTTGTGGACCCCAGATGAGTGTCCTAGTGAAGTTCAGTTCCCAGAGTCCTGCCAGCTGTTTCTGGGGTAATGATCTTTCCCTCTGGTGTCCTCCACGAACCTGTAGGTTTGAGCTGTCCATTTTCTTTGTTTATATCCTCTATTTCCTCTTGGTTATTGTAGGAGCCTGCTCTAACAAAGTCAGCTAGGTTTCCTGGATCAGGGGTGATGAAATGTCAGATGAAAGAAACTGAGACAGAAAACACAGGATAGAATCAGGAGGTCTGTTTGGTCATGTTAAAACAGCCAAAGAACCCAGAGTTTATTTCAGAACTTGTTTTTTTTACAGATTAAGGGCAGAAGGTAGAACAAAGAGCCATACAGTCAGCTAACCTCCTCCCTGCACTGTCCTTGGGAGAAAGCTTAAGGAGGTTCATATCGCTCACGTGAATTCTGCTAGCAGCAAGCAGTTTCTTTTTTCTCTCTGGATGTGCCCTTGGCTGGCATGTACTAAGCTTGTGTATTAGGAGATAATGTATTCTTATGGGCAAAATGCTCTTTCCCATGGGCTTAATCAGAACATTCTCACATCCCTCAAGGATGCAGACAGAATAGGCACACTTGAACTCAAATGAGTTTTAAGTCAGAATTGACTCCAGATGGAAACTGAGTCACATGTGGGCTCCCACAGGTTATACCATGGAATCTCCAGCAATATCAGGTCAGGGTATGTCCTCAGAATATCAATAGGTCTCATTGGTCTTAGGACCATTTGTGAGGAAGTCAGGACAGTGGTCAAGTTACCTCTTGCCTCAGGATAGTCATTTTTTTTATGTCCCCAGAGTGGAGTAGGGAAGGGTAGCAATTTGTAGGGAAGCCAAATAGACTTTAGAAGGGCCATTTTTGTTCTGTTTTTAATGTCCTTTCTCTCAATGGTGAGAAGCCCTCTTTCTCTATCAATCACACCGTGGACATAAATGCTCAGTAGTAGAAGCATAGAAACTCTCCATTTATATGTTGGTGAACTTTCCTTTTTCCCATCTGAGAGCCTGGGTCAGATCAATCAGTTCTGCTCTCTGAGCTGAGGAACTTCACTGGGGCCCAGATCATTTTAGTTAAAGTAAGTACTGCAACTCCCAGGTACCTGGTTTCATCTTTCATCTGGTGATGGTCATGGATGAGCACCAGCAGGTCATCACCAGGCTAGAGGGTAGTAGGATTGATGATGGTGAGTTCTTCAAGGTGGACTAGAGGGTGAGCCAGGAGTAGATTCTGATTCTGGGTCAAATAGGCATTAGATAGCCAACATTGATCTTCCTCGGAGGAGGGCTTCAACCTGCTTGGGGTACAGTGGGTATAAAATACTGATCTAGACTTGCTTGTTTTCATTAGACTAGCAGTAGCACCATGGTATAGGAGTTCCTTCTGTTTGTGTGTTGCTTTGTGACATAGGGACAATACTTCATCGTAAAGAGCTTGCACCTGTGGATCAGCATATGCTCCTACACCAAGAATTTGATCCTGGGAAACCTCCACACCTTTTGCTCTTCCTTGCTGTTCCATATGTTTGGATTCTTCTCTGAAATAAATTCTAAACATCAAGGAAGGTCCATCATCCAATACCGCTGATACTGAGAGAAATCATTGGGGTAGCTCTGACATTAGAAGCCCAAGTCCTTATCATTTCCTTAACAAATGTAGACTGCA
>PVIU01029166.1:0-17943 GCA_004026605.1 Ondatra zibethicus
GTGTGATCTACGTTTAAGTAGAAATGTTAAAAACATGGATTAAACTGTGCACGCCATGGCAAGGAGAAGTGGTTGGGCACGGCAAGGCAATGTGTGTCTTCTTGTGGCCTTTACCATCTACTTAGAGCAGGAAGAGACAAACACAAAATGAAACGTTTCCAGACAGAAGCAGGGGAGTGGAGAAGGGGAATTAGTTTTGCTGGCTAGCCGGTCTAGCTGAAACGGCTGCGCTCCAGGCTCAGCAAGAGCCCCGACATGAAGAATAAAGTGTGATAGTAACGGAAGACATCTAACACTGACTTTTGTGCCCTGCACACACATGCACAGGCAACCATGACTGCACACATGTGCATACACGTGTACACACTACATACACAGAAAGACCCAGGTGTGGTGGTACATCCCTAGAATCCTAGCACTCAGGAATCCGTGGCAGCAGGGTTTAGAGCTGGAGGACAGCTGGGGTTACGTAGCAATTTCCACATGAAACCCTGTCTCAAAACAGTAACAAAATATAAGGGGGAAAATGCTGGCTTAAAGAGTTTTTAGCAGAGATTATGGGGCAGGGATGGGGTGGGGCGGGGAGCGCAGGTGCTCAGGGCTGAGGGGGACAGCACAGGTAAACGGGGAACGCAAGAGAACAGCCGCCAAAAGGGCAACAACCCAAGCATCTATTGGTGGATGAATCGATGACAAGATGTGTCATGTTTACAAGAGGATGCTCTTCAGCCCGCAGAAGACAGAACACTACAACACAGGCTACAACAGAGGAATCCTGAAGGCACTATGCTAAGTAACACAAGCCACCACAGGAGAATTCCATTCCATTCACAGAATGGGTGGTATCTGGCATAGCCAAAGTCACACAAAGAATAGTGGTGGTTATCAGGGACTAGGGAGTTGAGAGAGAGAGAGAGTTACTACGGGATGTGTAGAGCTCCAACTTGGAAATCACTCATTCCGTTCTGGAGGAGGATGGAGCAATGGCTGCACCACAGATCGGAAGTCAGTACCCCTGGGGTTAAGGATAGTGAAGACGACAAACTCCCGCCGCACATATTCAAGAGGGTCTTTTGTTACTGTTTTTCGATGAAAAGGATCGACAGCAAGCAGGATGTGGACCTGGCTTAGGAGGGAACAGAGTACTCGAATGAAGACTTGGCAGCTGAAGAACCAAAAGGGTGATGGTTTGGTAAAAGGCTCCTGGGTAGACCCTCTCGGGCTCCACAGAGTAATTCCCTTCCTTCATCATGAGTAGATAACGCCTTTCCCAATATTTAGCTCAATTTAATTAAAGATGGGAATTTCTCAAAGTCTCTGACCTTCCTAAGAGCCAGGCTTCTCCAGAGCGATCTGGCTTTGAGGGATGGCAAGACCAACAGCAGACACTGTCAAGTGTATGGCTCAGGTGCCTGAAGCCAGATTCGGTCTGATAAAGAGGAGAGCTTCCTCAGGCTCACTCAGGAATCTGGGTGCCAGCATGTGAGAAGCCCAATTTGGCAGCATCAGAGAATTCAACGCAGGGCCAGCATTCAGTAAAAATCTGGAGATTCATTCTCCTCTCTCAGAGGAGACGGCGCTGTACTCCATCAGCAGGTCTGGGAGAGCACTGGCCAGCGTGCTGGAGCAGGTCTCGTGTAGGTCAGTGTGAGGTCTTTCCCTGTAAATGTCATCAGGCCCCTGAGTACTGAGCCTGGGGACATTATGCCTGCACCTCTGCAGCTCAGCACAGCTCAGCACCACATTCCCGAATGACATGGGCTTGCAGAGCTATCTTCACCTGAGTTCCGGTCCTGCTGAGCCCGAAGCAGGCTGTCCTGCTAATTACTTACAGAGCTCCCATTTTTAGAGTGGCCTTACTGTTTTTAAAAATGTCAACTACAAATAATAAAACTTGTCCAGTACTAAAAGTAAGACAATCTTCTCCCTGAATTCCTTGAACTCCTTTGCAAGAATTTATCATCCACCCTGCCCGAGACAGAGTTTCCCTGTGTAGCCTTGCTTGGACTGGAACTCACTCTGTAGACCATGCTGGCCTTGAACTCAAGAGATCTGCCTGTCTCTGCCACCCAAGTGCTGAGATTAAAGGCATGAGCCACCAAAAAACTTTGTGTAGCACAGGGCAGACCTGAACCTGTCATATTCCTGCCTCTACCTCCTGAGTACTGGGATTATAGGTCGGCTTCTGTATTTGGCTTGATCCTAAATATTTTTAATCCTCTGGTATAGACATTGGAAGATGACATGTTACCCCTAACACATCAGAATTCCAGATTACTGGACACAGGATTCTGTAACATAAGAGACTGCTTGTTAGGGTTTCTGTTCTGCCCAGTTCCCACAGCTGGTAACCCCAAAGAAAAGCACACAGAGGTCTCCATAAGTTATAAACTGATTGGCCCATTAGCTCAGGCTTCTTATTTACTCTTATAACTTATATTAACCCATTATTCTTCTCTATGTTAGCCACATGGCAAACAGCATTTATTTAAAACATAATTGACAGAATACAGAATTGTCCTGCACCATTTCCATTTCTTTTAAACAAAGGAAAATATCCATAGTCCTTTTTTTGGGAACGTGGCGTAGTATTCCAGGCTACTTCCTGTTGTTTGGGGGTGCTGATAATCTTATGGGGACCTAAAGAAAATTTTGAATTATGATCAAGTCTTTAATTTACTAAGCAATATGGGTAGGATTAAAGCCGTGGCTTTGACGGCTGGATTCAGCCCATTTCTTAGCTTTATGAGATTTCAGCCTCATGGCAGAGGTACTGGCCAGAGCCATGTCTATTGCCACAACTCTATGGCATTTCAAGGTCCCTGCCAGCAAGCAAGCTGCAGCAGTGTGCTCACAAACCACACTCAAATGCTCCATAGTCGGACCACCTGCCTCAAAGAGTCAGAGTTTGCCAAGACGGCCCAGAAAGCCAGCATTTTAAAACAGCACGGCTTTTTTCCTGCTACGGCTGAAAACCAAAACGCGTGCAGTCAGCTTTTTGTCAACACCATTTAAGTGTTTCATGGCAGGACCTCTTTAAAGAGCTGCAAGGTTTTGCAGCTAAAGCTGAGTCAAGAAGACTCTCTGAAATGAGAGCGCTTGCCTCTAGCAAGCAGAGCAGATCCTAGAAATTGCTGCTACCAAGAAGCCATGCTTTACTCTATTCTTTTCTGTCTAGAATTACTTCCCAAGCTCTGTCAGGCTTTATGTGGATACAGTTGTCCACATGTTGGGCACCATTCTGTAACATGAGGGCCGGCTTATTGGGGTTTCTGTCCTCCCACCAGGTCCCACAGTCGTTAGGTCCCAAAGAAAATCACACAGAGGTCTCCATAAGTTATAAACCGATTGGCCCATTAGCTCAGGTTTCTTATTTACTCTTATAACTTATATAGCCCATTATTCTTGTCTATGTTAGCCACATGGCTCAGTACCCTTTTCAGCAGGGCAGGTCACATCTTGCTTCTGCAGTGTCTGGACAGGACTGCAGAAAGAGCTTCCTTCTTCCCAGAATACTCCTGTTCTCATTGCCCTGCCTCTACTTCCTGTCTGGTTGTCCCGCCTATACTTCCTGGCCAATCAGCGTTTATTTAAAACATAATTGACAGAATACAAAATTGTCCCACACCAGGAATCTGTTTTTATTAATGAGACTTTTCTGCGTCTTTGCTTGTCTTATTTTGCTTCATATGTAATTAGGAAACACGGTTAATAAGTTAGATCATTTTCATTGTCAGGTCTTGCTGGACTCCAGAAGTCTTTAAGGAACAAGTGCAAAAGGGGGGAGGGGATGTATAAAAATGTTAGTAAAACAGTTCCTATCATTTGGCTCTAACTTTTGCCTTCTAATGTAGTTTTGACAGTGGTTCAGTGAAAGATGGTTTCCTCATTGTCATTTATTAGCCATGACAGGCAGCCACCACAGGTCTCAGATACAGCCTCACTTCACCACAATTATCCAGCAATGCCTGCGAGGCAAAAGAGTGCTCAGAATACCCTCCTTCTGGAATGTTCTCCCCAAAGGCAACAGTTCAAAGTGCACCTCTATTAGCTGGAGCCCTGACATCTGCAGAATCCTCTGGACAGGACAATTCCACTCCTCCTGGAGTGAAGGCGGAAACCAAGACATAATTACCTACAATCCAGTCACCAGGAATCTAGGCTCAGCAAGGGTCCAGAGGCAGAGACTTTGTGTACCTACATCTACAGCATTTATCAACCCACAAACAACCCAGCCACTGCCTGTCACTACCTTCCTTCCAAGAGGAAAAGAAAAATGTGGGTTTTCGCTACGATTCAATGTAAGTAGCTGAGATAAAAACATAACACAGAATCAAAATTAAGTAAATGTAGTAGTGATTTATTAGTCCCTAGACCTATCTGCAAACGGGACTTTTAACTTGTAGCAACAGAAAACTAGACGTGCATTCCATCTTTGTCTCTTTTCTGATTTCTTCTACTTTCCTTTGGTCTTAAATATATAAGAGCAAACCAAGGGCAAGGGGTTTGAAGAAGAGAAATCCACTGAGTTTAAAAAAAAAAAAAAGAGGGTCATGGAGAAATGGGAGAGTGGAAGGGCTTGTGGCCTGAACTATGACCGAAAGGAAGATCTGTGACCCCGTCAGATGGGCTAACCAGAGACAGGCATGGAAACCAGGTAGCAATAGAGCTTTTCCTGCCACTGAAATCCACTCATAAAAAGAGAACCAGAGACCAGGGAGATGGCTCAGTTGGTAAAAACACGCTCTGATCGAGCCCGAGTTCAAGCCCTTGAACTCATGCAAAAAGCTGAAGGTGACAGCCGTGCATGTGTGCAAAGCTCCTGAGATATACGGAGCAGTGACAAGGGCAAGAGAAATGCCTGCCTCAGAGCAGGGTAGACAGAAAGAACCGATGGCCAGAAAGTTCTCTTCTGCCCCTACGTGTGCACTGTGGTATGGTACACACTGACCCCTCCCCCCACAATTTTAAAAGACTATACACTGTCTTAAAAAAAAATTTAAAAAAAAAAGCATCCCCACCTCCGATCCTGGAAAGAACATGGCATTAATAGTTTAGATATTCTCTGAGCACAAACCTGTGTAATGTGCTTTGCACACAGTAAAGAGAAATACAAGCAGAGCTGAGCATATATAATAACATACAAATGATCATGTTTTGGTGCTTGTAGATTTTAATAAAATTTTAATAATATTGGTAAAGAGCCAAATTACAAAATGCCGCCTAACACAGAGTAAAAAAAAACAACAACAACAAAAATCTCCGGGACAAAATAAAGACCCATGAAAAGAGAAGAGTACCCTAAAAGAAACCAACCATTTTAATCAAAGGCACTGAGCATGTTTAACAGAAGTTAAATGAAATAAAAAACAAAGCACACAGCGGAACACTCCCCAACCACACGATGAAGGAGACGCTGCCTGTGTGGCTGAAGACACAAATGGGGCACAATCCCCAGGAGGTCGGAATGGATGACAGCCAGGCAAACACACACTGCTCTTACAGGACAGGAATTAATGTACTCTCTGGTTGTAGGGTGCCCTTGGAAATGAACCATGTTGGCACGTGGAGGAGCGACATGTTTCCACACAGCAGGGGAAAGGGGATTGGGGAGGGGGGGACGCCCCACACCACCCATCCACGCGACTCCAGCTGTCAGCAACAGTGCCTGGTCTGGGGGAGTGATAAGCTGCCTCCTGGGGAGCCACTCACCACTCGGATCAACAGTGCCATGTGACCAACAAACCAAGGATGAGAAGCTGGAGCCACAGGGGCCGCTACCCTCCAGAGGGACAGTGTGCCACTGCTGTGCATGTGGCAGGAGAGCAAGACCGGAGAGGATCTTCCTGGTTCAGCTGTGCTGGTCATCTGCTAGGACCCGTGCCATCCTCACCCTTCCCTGGGTAGGTGGGTGACAGCTCCCCTCAACTCCGCAGCAGAAAATTTCCTGCTCCCCATCACACTGGGTCCTGCTTGTTTCTCCAAGGGCGTGGCAGGGTCTGCTTCCTCTGGGCCAGATGTTCACATCACCGTGAGTCTGCTCATCCCTGCTAGAACACAAAGCAATCATTCGTATAACCTAGCCCATGTAGCATCGAGGAGCGGCTGCTGGAATTTGGTGGATGAGAGCAGACACTCTGCCCTAACCCTCATCCCAGCCACACCGGCAGTAGATGGGGAAGGACTTTCGCTCCAGCCCCGTGGGTAGGCCCTTAGTTTCTAATTCAAACTAAATCAACATCTTAAACAGATGTAGATCCATGTGACAGTAGGGACAGTAAGGAAGATTCAAGGTTTTATATTCTTTAGACGTCTATGTGTGCTAAGCCGGCTATTAAAAAGTTATGTGCAACTTCGAGATGAAAGGCACCGGCGGCTTCTTAAAGGAGATGAGCCTTCTTCCGGGGGATTTAACGAGGCAGAACTGACTGAGGCTTCTGGCTGGGTCGGCTATTAATTGAATCAAAGTCAATGACAATCTTGCTGTACTTCGGTGTGAATTTCCTAAATGTGAAAAACAAAATATGTAAAGGAATTATCCAATGAGTAGTTAAAGTAATTTGTTGATTTCAGCTTCAATGGTATTTCCAGTGCAGAGTGAAGAAATATCCTGGGATCTGCTTGCTAGTTTATCTCTATAGGAGCCAATTATAGTGCCCCATACTGAGAAGAACACGGGGCAGGCAAGACTAAGACAAGAACGAGTCATGGGGCGGCTCGGCTTGTGTGTTCTTCAACTATCCGAGTTCATGAATTATCCGGGAGTCAAAGGATTTCTAACAAGTTAGCAGCACAACATGATATCCGATTACAGCTTCCCCATCATATTTATCTCATTTCCTAGGAAATCTCTGCAGCCAACCTGAGTCGCTCCAAAGCTAATACGGTACACTTTCTTTTGCATCTGACATACAGAAAGACAGCTAGCTCACTGAAGTAGGGGGAGATTTTTTTAAATCAAGCTCTACAGATGCAAATAAGAAGCCTTCTACATTTTCATATTCAGCACGTCTACAATAACTGAAGATACCTGGAGGCTTTTAAAAGAAACAAGTAAGAGTGCATGTATGCAGTGTTCCTCCATGGTCTCCGCCTCAGTGCCTCCAGGTTGACTTTACTTCCTGCCCCGGCTTCCAGGATGCTAGACTATAACCCAAAAACCAAACAAAGCTTGTACTCCCCAAGTTAGCTTCAGTCAGTGTTATATCAAAGCAACAGAAAGTAAACTAGGGTACAAAAGGCACAATAATTCAAGACATGCATCATGCAAAAAAATCAAATTTCCAACTGGGCATGGTGGGTGGTGTCACTTGGGGAGACTGAGGCAGGAGGCAATCTCAGGGGCAGCCTACTCACACAGAGACCCAGTCTCAGACAACAAACAAATATTGCTCATCTCAAAGAATGCCATGAACGGGGCAGGTCGCCCATCATGCGGGTCTTAACCCTGCGGGCCAGAAACACGGCAACGCTTTGTAGGGCTCCCCGTTCTAGAAGCCATTTCCTGCTGCTCATAAGAGACGGCAAAACGTACAAGTAAAACATAATCTTCCCTCTGCAAAGATGATCATAGCAATCGGAAGGGCTTCTGCTCTTAATTCAAAAACGCTGCTCAGAGAAGAATTCCTAGTGTCTCACCCTGGTGGGCAGCTTTCATCCTAAACTGTCTCCACTAGAGCCTTTACGTATGCAAAATTTATAAAGGCTTGGCAGGCCTAGCACAAAAGTTGTGAATTTTTAAATTTCCTGCCACTTGCGTAATTAGTCTAAGCCTTAGCAAGCCACTAATATTAAAATATTACCATTAAACAGGCCGCCTCCAGGTATTTTTGTCATTACTCCACACCTAAAATAATCTTTAGAGGCACATGCCATCACATTTCCAAAGGCACTGGCATGTGTGGAGACTTCAGGGCAGGCCACATGCATTTCTACGCCAGTCCCCAACCTACCTGAACGTAACCCCAGCCAGTTTAAACATGAGCCTAGCAGCTGTTGTCTCCTCACTGTCGTGGTATTTATCCGACATGAAAATAACTTCCTTTATACCTGAAAAGGTAACAGTGGAAGATAAGCACGGACACAAAATGCAAAAGACAGGCAAAAGAGACAGAGCCCCGCGCCTATGATTAATCACCTTTTCCAAGGGAGCTTGCAGACAATGTCCAGTTACTGAACCACTCACTGCGGCCTCCCAGGACCGCAAAGGGGACTGCATTTAATCTGCCTTCCAGTCTTTATGGATTTTTTTGAAGTATATAAATGCAAAGTGAAAACATGTCAAGCCTTGATCCAATTAACAAATCTTCTTCACGACAGGTAAGCAACTATTCTTTGTTCACCAAGCATCTACTCAACTCAAGAGGCCAATGTGGGGAATTGGAGGGTGCTGGACAATCCAGAGGTCAGCGGGATTAGGCCTCCAAGAAAGGCTTTGCCATCACTGTGGAGGGCAGATCTGCTTTACGCTCTCCCTGGGTAGCATGAGCCTCAGCCAGGAACCGGATGCATCTTCTCCTGAGGGCAGCTCTGCACTCCCTTCTGAGTCCACACAGCGCTCTGTGCACGCATCTGCTGCCAACCTCTCCGCCTGTGACCAGCTAAGGAAGCACCCCAAAGAGATAGGTTCACGGCAGCAGCTTCGTGGGCACCACAATGCCCCTCAATGGTGGGGCTGCGGTCTGCTTCCAGCCGGCTTCCTTTCTGATGCCCCGGGGGCTCATGATGAACAGTCCCTTTAACCCACACATCTGGCTAAACACGCTAAGTCTTTAAGTCTCCAACTGAGGGCTTAATGGAGATAAAGGGTAGCTCACTCTTAGATGTGACGGTTCAAATACAGGTCCAATATACAGAATACAACGTGGTGGGTTTATGACAGATGTTACACATGAGGAAAACTCAGAGTAACATCTGAGTCTCATGATATTTATATGCAAAGGTATACTTAGATCCTCAAATATCTACCATGTAGTAGGTACAAATTAAAATTTGATATAGAGACTCCCAGCTGACCTTGCTTCTGACAGAAGTTCACTTCCCTCCCTCCCCCCTAATCTATGCACAATATGTCAGAGAATGGTAAATTGACAGTAATTATATGCAATGCCTGTGTTGTTTCTTGGCAGCTTGCAGTTTAAGAAGTTGCAAACTAAATTAAAAACATGCTAAGAATCACAGAGGATGCAATTAGTCTTGGAATACCTGGCAGCACTCAAAAACAAAACACGGGAAACATCCTGCAAAGTTGATAGTGCAATTAATTTAGATCTAAACAATAACAGTGTAAGATCAAACACACCTGCGCGGAGCTGCTGAGGAGCAGGCTCCAACGCAAACGTGACAAATGGGAAAGGCCTGGCTCCTACCTGCCTGGATGATAAGCTTGGCGCATTCATTACATGGGAACAAGGCGACGTACATACTACAGCCCTTCACGTCAGCGGAGTTCTTGTTCATGATGGCGTTCAGCTCGGCATGGCACACTGTGAAAGGGAAGGAGAAGGGCTTAGGCTGCAGCTCATGAAAGGTCATTCTGTCTCCACTTCAGAAATAGCCCGGAGTAGACTCAGTAAGAATAAATTGATTAGAAACAGCAATACTAAGACTACCAAAGAAGGGCCCCATGGTCTGTCTGGGTGGTGATGAGCAGGGGAGGAAGCTGTTCCGGCAGCTGGCCTTGGCTTGTAAGCACCTAGAGCACCAGGAGGGGCTGAGGTCAAGTACCTCCACCCATCCTAAGCGGAGCAATACCTCACTGCTCCACAAGACCCTGGGGTATTGAATTGCCCACATAAAACGGCTCATTTGTGTGTTGATCTGCACACACAGGGGGATTCAGCATGGCTGTTAAGAGGGCAGGGGGCATAAGAACACAAGAGCAAGAAGTGAAGCTGAGAATTTCTATTCTGAGTCCCCTCATCATGCTCAGCCCGCAGGAACAAAAAAGAAAAAGAAAAGAGAAAGAAAGCCAGTGGATAACCAGCTATCTATCTATTTTAAAAACACCCTCATCCATCTAAGGGCAATAAGCAGTCAAGTCCTCTACATACAGATCCACCCCACCAGTGATTCCAAAGGATCACACGGGCATCCTTGCCCGAGTTCAAGGTCAACAGAAGCACCCTCCTTTCTCTCAACGTTCCCAAAGCTGATACAGTTCCCTGTCCTGTTAGGCTAGCTGTTGCTACTCCCTAGTCACAGGGGTGAAATAAAGAAAACTCCAGCAAAGAAATAGCTCTGAATCCCTCCACTGCTCATCAGGCAACCATTGTGGAGCATCATTGAAGGTTTTGGGTGTGTTCTCTACAACTACTTTGGATGCTCCCTGTGACAGTTACTCTAACATTTACCTCAGGGGGAGCTTCCAAATTAGTATGTGTTCCATACTGGAGAGCAATGGTCTAGCCTTGGGAACTTTTCAAAGAAATAATCCCCCAGATGACTCAAATGTGCAAACAACCTCGGGAAGCCCTGCTCTACAGGATTCTCTGAGATCCCTAACATATGCTATGCACACAATACTAAAGCAAGCACCCGCAGAGTGCAGAGTCCAAACCACATGCAATTCCTAGAAAACAAATGCGGGTCCTTTCAAAGATCTCCTCTACCCTCCTCTGCAGCCACCAGCTTCCCCATGCAACTTCCATCCATTGAGGCTGTCAGTGAACAGAGGCCTAAGCTCGTGACCCTGGGCGTTTCAATCACTACTTGCTCATATAGCCAGGCACATTTATGGAGAATCTACTCAGGGTTAGAAGGATGAAGGACCGGTCTCCTGGCAGTGTTTTACCGGGAAGCTAAGTGAGAGCTCTCTCAGGAAATGTCTGTGCATACTAACATCCTCAAACTAGGAACTGATTCCACAGAGTAGGAGTTATCAGTGGTGAGTGAATGTTCTCTGGCAACACAAGGAACTAAAGAAACAATGAGCCATCAAATCACACTCCACCAGAGAGCAATGGCTGGCCAGAGGGGCTTGAGTCCTGTCCCCCAGGGCCATGGGAAGACAGAAAAGCAGAGGGCTCAGAAAGGTTGGAGTGGCCACATGGCCAGTGGACTTTAAGAGGTATCCATGGCCCCTTCTCCCCTGGCGACCAAGAGGACAGGATAGATGCATTAACACTGCTCAGTGTTAAAAACAATTAGATATAATTGTTCCCTTTATGCCCCCCTTGGGGGCAGAGCTCAGCCCTCTAAGTTCTTTGTAGCTTCCCCCAGAGTCTAATGCCATGCCAGGAACATAATGGTGTTAAGTATTTATTGGATAAATAAAGGAGGAAATGCAGATTCCAATTATTGATGGTGACATTGTGAAACAGCAAAAAAAAAAAACAAAAAACAAAAAAAAAGTCTTCTATTCAGATATCAAAAAATGGGCTTTCCCATCTAGGAAGTGTTCTGGGAATGATGCCGGAGTTAGCATTCAGAACCTCCAAGACTCTGATCTGCTACTACATAGTATTATGGTGTCCTCCTCTGAAAGAATTGTCAAGTGACGATAACTGCCTTTTGTCTAACTCTCCTGAGGCCTTCTGGAACAAAGTTTGTCATTAGAAGTTGAAGCTCATTCGTGAAAATCACCCTAAGAAACAGGACACCTTGGGTACCCTCTGCCATGGCAGGAAACGGGCAGCTCACAGAATTAATACACAGGACTCTAAAGAGACGTCCTTTATCTTCTCGAAAGTCACAGGATGAAAAGTACGAAGTTGCTTATTAAGAGATGATGAGGTCGTCTGGGTAGCGTGAACAACTGTGGAACACAGGCCAGCTCCCAACCCACAAGCTTGCACCTTCAAAGTCCAACGACTAGGTGACAACCGAAAGGGAAACTGTGGGCTCTGAGGAGAGGGGGCAACAGACCCTACTCTAACTGCTCTTGTTCAGCCCTGCACCCCTTCTAACTTTAGAAACCACGACACACTATTCCCCAGAACCCCTTCCTACCAAGGCCTATCTGACTAATACTAAAGGGGTCCAGAGAATCCCCAACCTGGGAGAGCACCCTCACCTTGGACCTGCCCATCTCACTCCCACCTTGGAACTTCCCACTCTTCCTCCGTTCAGGGCCTCATTCAGGCCTTGTGTCTTTCCAGCCTAACACTTGACCCTGCCTCTCAGGCAGGAGTCTCCACAGCCTCTGTATCACCCCTTCATCCATCTGTGAAGAGCCACTCGGTTGGGTCTCAGGCCTAGAGCCCCACACTGTCCTTAAGGAGGGACAACAGACCAACTTGATAATCGTCCACTCTGCTTAGTGTGCACTGGAGCAGAATGCTTGGGGCCTATTTCTCAGCTATTTACATGCATTGAAAGCCGGTGACCCCTTAAGGGTGCTTCAAGCCAGAAAGCCTGCTTCACACCCACGTGCCTAACCCGTCTTGTCCCAGTGCTGGATAGGAAGGCCACAAGTCCAAGTATCTCTCCCCGCAGCTTGGAAATGTTTCTAGGAGACAGAATGGAGATCGGCTTTCAACGGGAGCAGCTCCAATGCTCAAGGCCCAGCTAGCTGTTAGAAGGCCTGTGAGCTTTCAATAAGGTGAGTGCTGTTTGCACGATTAATACTAGCCCTGGGAAAGTATATTTTGAACTAAAAATAATGAAATAAAATAATAAAGTAAAAGCAGGTTGGGAAACAGTTTAGCTGATAAAGTGAGGTTGTGAGCTCAAATCCCCAGGATTCACATAAAGGTTGGGCACAGTGGTGCAGTCTGCAATCCCAAGGACAGCGACACGGAAGGCAGAGGATCTCTAGAAGCCCTCTGGCCAGCTAGACTGGCCTACATGGCTGAGGTCCAAGTCAATAGAGCTGACGTCCAGGCCGATGAGGTGGAAAGTATCTTCAGATGGATACCCAAGGCTGTCCCCGGACCATCACACATAAGCCATAACCCACACCTGAGTGCATACAAATACCCAGACACACCCCACATACCGACACCCCCCCACATAGATAATAATAATAATGATAATAATAATAAGTAAAAGCAATTTTTAAAATATCAACTATAGCGCCTTCTGGCTTTTTGCTAACATTCTGGTTCGTTCCTCCATCCTCCAGGATGGGCTCTCACTAACAAAACAGGGGCTCCTTTCTCGGCCAAGCACAAGGCTGCAGCCCTCACTCCCAGAGCTGTGTGGCGGCTTCCCTTTCTCTGCCTCCTTCTCCTTCAACACGTACACAGTCTGCATTCATTCAGCAGAGGTCAGATGCTCGCGCTTTTAACTTCCTTCTCAAGAAAAAAATCATTTCAACAACTGCTAGTCTAATTTTAAAAATAACTGTCTCATTGTAATGCAGATAGAACCTCGAGTTTTCTTCTATCCAATTTTTGGGGGGGGGTTAGGGCATATTAATTATACAGAACAATAGGTTTCACTGTGCCCTTGTCATACACGCATAGAACATTCTTTAGTCACAACCACTCCTTGTATTAACACCCCGCCCTCCATACATGGCCTCTCCCTCGTCTCTCTTTTCCTCTCCCTGATCTGAGTCTTGGCCTCTAACACCCTTCCTCCTCTCTCATGCCCCCTGCCATGTGTGTGTGCGTGTATGTGTGTGTGTGTGTGTGTGTGTGTGTGTGTGTGTGCGCGCGAGCGCGCGCATGCACCTGTCTCTCTGTGGTATTTTGTTTCCTGAGGCACTGTCTTGCTATAGTCCTAACTGGACTGGCACTCACCGTGCAGCTTGAGCTGGCCTTGAACTCAAGGCAATCCTTTCTTGGGATTACAGGAACATTACAACCAAACCCAGGAAGCCACAAAATCAGTTAAATAAATTTATTATCAGGTGCTGCTTGCTTGCTTGCCTGCCCGGTGGTACGGGACTACTTACAACCCGAAGCAAAGCCCACAGCATGCCTGTGTCTCAAAACCAACCATGACTGCTTCTGTCTGGCAGTTCTTGTATGAGATTTTATACTCATACAAGACCAGGACAAACAACTTAAGATGCACAATGCTTAACAAGTATTCATAGAGCAGTCCACAGTGTCAAAAAAAAAAAAAAAAGACAAATTTTCCCATTATTAACTAGAAATCCATACCGACAGCTAAGCAAAAACTCAAGCCCCCAAATAACGCAGATATCTGAAGAGCACAAAGAGTGACAGGAGCCCTTTAATTACTCCCCAGCATCATCTAAGAAGAAAAAAACAAGTGCTGAAGACTCCAGATTAAAGCACAGAAAGCTCAGCGATCAGAATCGAGCCTGTTCCAGGTGATTATGAGACAATTCATACTCTTTGGTCTTTCTTTCTTTTTTCTATTACTGTCAGAACTGCATTAACCTTGGCCCACTGAGAAGAGATTGTATAATTAGAAAACTATATTTTTCAAATTCTCTCTCACTGGGGCTTGATTAATCCTCACTGTCTCATGGAGGCGGTTCTCTGGAAGTTTGACAAATTAACAGGATGTACTCCATCCTTGTTAGATTTAAGAGACTCAACATTTTATAGATTTGACTTCCACCGCATTCGATGTAAGACTAATATAATATCTACTTTAGACACCGGTACTGTTACAGCTACTCAAGTAGAAAAGAAAATAGGAAGAAGAAAACATTTAGATGATGCTGAACAAATTCTATGTGCTACACACATAACCTGGCAGTCACAGTCTCTCTCTCTCTCTCTATTCTCTCTCTCTCTCTATTCTGTCTCTCTCTCTCTCACACACACACAGTCACAGTGTCTCTCTCATACACACACACACACACACACACACACAGTCACAGTGTCTCTCTCTCATACACACATACATACACACACAGACACACACACCATGACCTTAGTCTCCTCCTGAGACACAATGAGAAACACGGGAGCCCCATTTCTCTTTTCTTGGACTTCACCCTGCAATTAGGAACTGACATATAACGGGGTACCCCACTTCAAGGCTGATTTATACACATTATTAACAGGCTGCCCCACCTCTGCGCTGATAACCAAACTCTTTGCCATTATTCTCCAAATTAGAATCTAAGTGAGTTTACTCCTGGGGTACCAGAGTGTCAGAGTCACTAAGTCTGGGCGCATCTCCAGAAGCACGGCTATGTCCACCTCTGCCCTCACTAATGCGCGATGCCTGTAGGTAACGGCCACCAAGAGGAAGGGCGCACACTTCTCAGTGATCCATTTAAGGAGCTGCTTCAGCGTCTAGAGCTAAAATGGAGTTTCGACTCCTTATTTCTTAATTATTGAAAGACACCCTGACAAGGCCTCATGTGTCACTGCCAGTCTTTCAGGTACCTCTCCTTCCAGTTAATAATTAACAACAGCCGAGCCTCCGAAGTCAAACAACAGCCTCCACTACCCAAGACTGCCCGACCCCAAAGG
Source organism: Ondatra zibethicus (assembly GCA_004026605.1). Lineage (NCBI taxonomy): Eukaryota > Metazoa > Chordata > Mammalia > Rodentia > Cricetidae > Ondatra > Ondatra zibethicus. Next base: position 15,345 of record PVIU01029166.1, read on the forward strand.
CTCACTTTTTATGGCTACCCCCCAAATCCGAAACCAACATTTCCAAAATGTGCTCCTAAACAATGTCACACCTTTGTTGTAGCAGGCGGGAGTGCTCACAGACCACCAGGGACACCAGGAATGTTAACCACACAGGGCTGCTTCCTCAAGAGGAAATGAATATCTGTTTCCACCCAGAAGGCTGGGAGTGGATGCTGTTAATGACCAGGTGACCTTTGCTATCTGTAAAGCTGGGCGCCAACCAACACCCCACCACCGCCACCACTCAGAATGTTTATCCCAGACTTTTCTTCCCCAAACTTTTATCTTTAGCTTTGTTTCTCGGTCAGAAGAACCCATCCTTGAGGGAGATGTCACAAGTACTTCACAGCCTGCTGACCTCCCTGCTCTCTTAGTCAGAAACCACACCAGATCCTAGGCCCTTAAGCCACAGAACCCATTCATGGCCTTGTTTGGTTTTTTGGTTTTGGAGACAGGACTTCTCTGTGTAGCTTTGGAGCCAGTCCTGGAACTTGCTTTGTAGACCAGGCTGGCCTCGAACTCACAGATCCTCCTGCTTCTGCATCCAAGTGCAGGGACTGAAGGTGCACGCCACCACTGCCCACCATCATGCCACATGTATTTTGCAAAGGAGTTTGGATGAAGTCATGCCTAAATCCTCCTAGTGCACTGGGAGTTGTATTACATCAGGAAACTTTCCCCCCAAATTGTACTGTTTAAATATGCTTACAATAAAATGCCTGGTGTCACTCTCCACAGCAAGCGGCGGCTCGCAACCTTCCTAGTGCTGTGACCCTTTAATACGGTTCCTGATGTGGTGGTGACCCCAAATCATAAAATTATTTTCATTGCTACTTCATAAATGCAATTTTCCTACTCTTACGAATCATAATGGGGGCTGGAGAGATGGCTCAGTGGTTAAGAGCACTGCCTGCTCTTCTGAAGGTCCTGAGTTCAATTCCCAGCAACCACATGGTGGCTCAAAACCATCTGTAATGGGGTCTGGTGCCCTCTTCTGGCCTGTAAGCATAAATGCAGGCAGAACACTGTATACATAAATGAATATATAAATAAATAAATCATAATGTAGATATCTGTGTTTTCCAAAGGTCTTGGTTGATCCCTGTGAAAGAGCAGTTTAATCTCTAAAGGGGTCGTAACCCACAGGATGCGAACCACTGCTCTATAAGTTTTTGACCCAGGACCAGCTAAGTCCTGCAAACCTGAGTTTCAGTTTTACCTCGCCTGAATCACTTCCCTGCCAGCTGTGACACTTAAGGGATTCACTGCCCCTACCCCCACCCCCACACACCTGTACCCGGTCTTCTCCTTGTACAGTATTGTACAAGGTCAATAACTGTGAAGTAGCAGGCCTATTAGTTATCAGAGTTTTCCGACTATCTGAGGCCCCAGTCTCTCCGAATGATACCGTTCTGCCTTTCTCTGTGCACACTTACACGAAGAGTACCCAGGGAACCTGGAGGAGAAAGCCTTACAACAGAAAAGGAAGAATTATGCTAGTGACACCTTGTTACCACTAGTCAGAAGTCAGAGAAAGGATGGCTTCAACCCTAGGAGATCCCTGCGATGGTGAGGACTCCTGGGAGATGGTCACCAGGGGCTTCCCTGATCTTAAAGGATAGCATTTTTGCCTGGCCAACCAATGGACTATGTGTCCACGCTAATGCCTTTCCCTTCTCCCAGCCCCACATTTAGGCAGTGAGTGACCTTTCTCCCCAGGAGATTGTGGAATAGAACCTCACAGCCTTCAGCAACAAGGACGCACACAATTTCGCATGAGACATGATAGTATAGTTGGTATGTGGAAGTAAAAACAGGAAACTGAGATAATTCAGAGAAACCCGCCCCTGGTTGGACAAACGTCTATTAATTTTCTATTTCTGCCCTGCACCCAGACAAGTCTCTGCTAGAAAATGACAGTGGAAAGTTAACCAGGTTTAAAAATGAAGGCACAACTGGGCAGCTTGGTCTCTTGGTCAGGCTTCTAGCAGCGAGAGCAGGGCCTCTCCCTGGCTCTTAGCCGGCTTTTGGTAACCTGTTCCCTATGCTGCATTACCTGGCCTCCAAGTAAGGGGAGGCGCTCGGTTGTGACTCAGCTTGATGTGCCATGCTTTGGGCAAGCCCATGGGAGGCCTGTCCCTTTCTGAATGCAGACGGAGGAGGAGTGGATGGAAGGGTAGATGGGAAAGGGGAGGTGATGTGAGGAGAGGGGAGGGGGAAACTGGTTGGTATGTAAAATAAATGAAAAAAAAGTTATTTAAATAAAATAATAAAAAAGGCACAAGCTACTCGCTCAAAAGCTGCCAGGTCCCTCAAGTTCCGAGCAAGGCTCGAACTGGTATAGCATCCACAAACTGCCCAAGTCCCGCTGGCTGCTGTAGCGACTTCCTGGGGCCACTCGTGGATCAGCATAGCCCAGTTCTCAGAGCTGCTGCTGGCTCGGCCTTTCCCCTCTATCTCCCCCCTACGGTTCCCACGTCGCTGTCCATCACCCACCGACTCCTCAGTTCAGGACTCTGATGGACTTCAGCCTCCTGACCAAAATGCACAAGATCCTCCTGTAATGGAAGCTTGTGTC
>PVIU01029167.1:0-17975 GCA_004026605.1 Ondatra zibethicus
AAGCAAGAAACACATGTTAAATAGCCAGTCTAAGGTAATCAGCAAATAACAAAGATTATTTCTATAATTGTTCTATCCTGAGGAGTCTAAGTCTTAGACTAAAAATGTCTTAGTTAAGTTATGAGAGGAAAGTAGGTATGACTATCTAGTCTTGAACCCCATCAAAGACCTGAGAAGGTAAATAATATTACCTGAGTAAGCAGGAAGTGAAAGCAAATCATTTTTGAAAAAGGTGTAAGAAATGACAGAGACAGCTGACTTCCTCAGCAATCACCCAAAGTCTCATTTGTAACATTGAAATTACCAAATTTGGCCAAGGCCTAGGTTACTTGACATACCATTTTCAGAAGCAGGAAAATTAGAAAGACAGTCCTAACCTATCTTGGCAAGGTTTGGCAATTGTTTTTGCTTCTATCTTGCTTGTGCAGTTTAAACAGTGAACATATTGTCAATAGTTGAGGCAAGGGAAGTTCTTTGCCGACAGACCAGTCTTACTAAGAAGAAAACAAGCTCCAAGTGCATCCACCATTCTCTTGGGAATAGACCAGTGCTACTGGGAGCAATTGTGTCTCATGTCAATAGAATCCTGAGTTATTTAAATGCCATATTCTGTAGGTCTTTGAAGTGCTTGAAGATTACCTATCTACATGGAGCACATCTATGTGCTAGAGAACCTGACTAGCCTAACTATAAGTGTGACAAACATGGCTGACTATTGACCTGTAATGCTTAATACCTATAGAGCTTAAAGATTAAGGCTTCACATTATAAAAATAAACAATCTTTAAACAGATGTACAGCAAATGAGAACAATGACCTCATATATATATATATATATATATATATCAGAGGTAGAAATATATAGTATAATATGATATATATACCTTAAATTGTTTTAATATGCAAAATATCTTAAGCAGAGGTGGAAACTACATACACACAATAAGATAAAATAACTTTGCATATCTGCACAGATATTATAAACAGAAATAGGAACATATATAACATAACAAATGCAATTTTAATTTATATCAATATACAAATTGTCTTAGACATATAAAGATAATTTTATGTATGTATCAATCAACAAGAATCTATACCAATGTAAATTGTCTATAACTAATAGTTCACAAGTAGATATGCTAATCTATTCATTATCCATTCCCATCAATTCCCCCATCCTTTTTTAAGGATATTATAAGAAGTATCAAACTAATAGCAGCTATGGCTAAGAATCTATATATCCCAGCCAGGTAGGTCGTATACCTCTTCTAGAATTTCATCCATAGTAGAAATAAATAGGTTTGTAAATTCCTGGATGGTGATATTATCTGCAATTATCTTGAGAATACTTTCCAAATTGCAAAAAAGATATTGATTGATTGAGCAATCAAATACTTAGTTATCAAATAACTTACCTCAGTTGAAATCCTCAGAAAATTGTTGTAGATGTAATAATATTGATTGACCAGCAGGTAGAGCTGGTGTTCGGTTGGCTGGGTCAATTGGCTAAGGGTTTAAAGTATTATAACGATGTTGACCAGCAGGTGTTGCAGTTGTACCGCCAGAGAGGTCGAGGGACACTGGTGCTTAGCTCTTATTGTCCCAATGTTGCCCAACCTGTGAATTTATAAACAAAACTTCAAAACCAAACTGAATGGATATTTGTTAAAGAAAAAGGGAAAATGGTGCGCATGGGCAGCGAGTGTCAAGGGAAGCCACGGGAGCCACACGGGAGCTATGCAAGAGCCCTGTGGAAGTGATGGCAGCCTCTGGGTCAGGGAAAGCCACGTGGGAACTGTGGGGAGGGCAGAAAGCTAAGGGGAGCATAGTGGGAGCAGAAGTGGAGCTCAGTCGTTTGGGTTCTGGCCACATGGACGTTGGGCAACAGAATGTAGGCATAATTAAGGAACTCCACAGAACCCAGAATAAAGGATAACAACTGTTTATTTGGGGAACACTAACAATAAGAAAGCAGCTGTCATCCTTTACTCTGTCAGTGCTGGAAGCTGCATGCAAAAACTCAGACCCCCAGCCAAGAGAGAGTACAAGCTTCTCATTCACACTTATCAATCCACACATAGTACCTCAGACCACATCCTAATGCAATGGTATCCAAAAGGCTATTGGTTCGATGAATTCTCACAACAAAACCAAAAAATATAAAATAAAATGTTTTATGTTACTCAAATATCTTTGATATACATACAAATCCTTTGATTAAATTAATTGGTATGGAATTTTTTCACAAAAAATCCCCATGTACAAATGATAATTTTAAAATTTTCATCAAGGTTGTGATACATACAAATTGATAAATACACCTACTTAAACATTTGTCAAATAAGTTTATGTTACTTTTCCTTTTTGATAATTGAAATTTCAGAGGAAACAATCCCACACCATTAACATTAATTATGTAGGTAAGCTTACTTAATACATTTCTTTTAAAAAATTATTCATGTAGTGATGCTAAACAAGATTTTAACAATAAATATTAACTAAGAATAGTGACTTTAATATGTAAAAACTATTTGCTACATGCCTGTACTCTCACCTCTTAAAAGAAAGTAGACACAACAGCTTTCTCTCCAAGTTTCTTATCTTGGCCAATTTAAGACCATAAAGACAGAAGAATAAAAAGAAAAAGTCTCCAGGACTGCTAATGGGTTTTGCTTGAGTTTCAAGTACACCTTCCTATACATTCATTTGAAATATAGATATCTTGTTAATAAGCAAGAGTTTTCTAAATTTTGTTAGCTCAAATAAATATAAGAGATATCAAGTAAAATGAAAGAGATAAAATGTTATGAATGCAAAGCTTATTTTAGTAAGGAGAATAAAAGAATAATTTTATAAGGGACGGAATTTTATTTGTAGATTTTACTTTAAGGTAAAAGATTGTTCTAAAGTAAAAATAAAAAGAGACATGGAAAAAAACTGAAAGTTAATGTGTATCATAAAATGGTTTATAAAAGTTGAAATTTGGAAATGGTATATTGAGTCAGTGAGATGGAGATTCAGTGGGTAAAGTCATTCAAGGACCCGAGTTTGGTCCACAGAACTCCTATGCTATGTGAAACAGACTTTCACAAGTTATCCTCTGAACTTCCACATGTATGCTCCGGCACACATATCCCCAACACACACACACACACACACACACACACACAAACACACACACACACACATATACACACACATCCATAGACACAATTAAGTAAATATGAAAGTATTATTGATTTATAAAAGCTTCCTAAAGGGCAAGGGTTTTATGTTTCATCAGAATAACTATGTATGTTTTCTAATAAAGAAACTAGATCTGAAAAGAATAAACATTTGTTTAAAATTATTTGCAAGATTTATTTTAATGTCGTACAACTAACTCTATTCATTCTCCCACACTGTTGTAACCGACAGTCTGGGTGCTCAATAACCACAGTTAGAGGTTCAAATCAATGAGGATCTGCAGGCTGAAAGGAAAATCAATATGCTGGCCATTGCTCCCAGGACACAAGATCACCAAGGGGGCAGGGGAGAGGGCACCTCTAAGAGTGTCTTATCCCTCCAGCAAATCAGCTGTCTTCCTGATCATAGGCGACAAGGAGAGAGATTCAAAGACTGGACTGAAACCAGTGTACACTCCACATAATGATGACCACCACAGAAGAAAATTTTCATTGTTTCCAAGGACGTCGTGGTAAACAAGCCCCTGACCCTTCCAAACACCTGACACAACTGGTAAAGCTATATTGAGAGCCAGAAAAAGAAGGCTGAGGGGAGGCAGATTTTACCTCCCAGCTTTCTGAATACAGCACTGTTTAAATATTTAATTTCTGTTTTGTTTTTAATTCTTGGAGATGCCATGGACTAATGTGTAGTTATGGTATAATCTTTAGGTTCTTTCTGGTAACATGGCAATGCTAAAATCCCATCTGTGGCTTTAGCATGTCACACGAGTGACTGTAATTTTCATCATTTCTCATTCTCCTCTAGCTTCTGTGTCTATTGTACTTATCTGTCCTCCCGTTCCCCTTTCACTTACTTGTCTTCTTGAAGCCCAGTTCCTGCCTTCAGGTTGCTGCTGCAGAGAGAAGTGAGAGGAGGTCATGCCCCTTCCTCGAGGCTGCCAGGCTGTTGACCATCAGTGAGGCTCAGATAGGGCTCTATGAGGGCAGAGGCTCAATTTCCCACTAAGGAGGAGGCACCTCCCCTTTCCTTCCTGTTGAGAGGATTTGTTCATTTCTTGCTTATATTTGTACTCGTGTCATGAGAATCAGGGTCCCTTGTGTAAATTCTTGTAATTGAAAACTTAAAAATGGTCTGAGGAAGAAACTTAAGGACAGATTTATTGGACTTTTAGAGAGAAAAAAAACAAGCATCCTTGTTGTCAGTCTTAGAAGCTGCCAAGAGGAAGTGGTGGGTAAGAGGAAGTGAGTCATATGTTCAGAATCAGAGCTTTAAAATAGAAAGCAGGCAGGATCAGCAATGGTGTTAACTGTCTTGTAACACTGTGTACCCCTGTAGGGGCCAGGTTCTGCCATCCATTCATGGTAAGCGAATTAAAGGAGTCAAGTTAATAGCAAAAAGCTGAAAAGGGTTTTATTCAATATGGGCACATAGGGAAGAAGCATAAATATATTCAGAGACCTCTTACCCTATCTTTGTTGTCCTTACAGAAAGAAGGAAGAGATGCATAACTAAGCAGTCTGGCCAAGGTGTGGTCCATTGTCTGTCATTATCTCAGCCCTGAATTCTCATGTAAGGTCACCTGCAAGTACTGGGTACTGTACCGAAGGACTCTTAATCAGACAAGTTAACCTGTTAAGATCTACTCTAGGAATGGTCAACAGCCTTCTGATGCCAGCCCACATAAAAGAACATGGGATAAGAAAAGTTTTGCCTTCTGCTGCCTTCCTTCATTCTTTCTGGAGGTTCGTCTCTTCCTTTGATGTCACTGTGGCATTCTTTTGCTGATATTAGAACCATCTTCTTTAGGATTCTAACATAAACCGACAGCCAGCAGACCTCTAGGGCCCTAGCACCATATTGGGTTTCTTGAGACATTCATCCTTACGGACCAGCACATTTACTCAGCCTTCTGGTCTGAGACAGTCATTGTTAGACTATATCACATGAACCACCATTTAATATGTATTCATTCTATTGGTTTTGATTCTTTACAGAACCCTGGCTAAATATAACACTTGACAACTTATACATCTTTCTCTGGAAGATGGCCTTTGCTTCTGCCTGCAAGCACCTTCTCAGGAGCACACCATGCCAGAAACGGACACATTTGTGTCTTTCCATCATGTCAGAATTTATTAAAAACAAAAATTCATAAGGTTCTCCAGTTTTGGGGCTATAATTTTCCAGATAATCCCAACTATTTTGGTGATCTGATAGTGGCAAATGCAGGTTCTTTTATCTCAATTTTAATTACTTAATATTAACTCTCATATCACGCATCTCACAGTACATTTTTATGCAGTTTGCATAATGAAGCTATGTTAAATATGTTAGAGCAGAGTTCAAGAGGTTGTAGAAATGGACTGAGAGAAATACAAGCAGAGTCTGTATTGATTAGATAAGGAACCCATAACTAGCCATGGGGAGTCATGGTCCAGGGTCAGGTGGGAGTCCAGCTGCAAGGGGCAGCAGCAGGAAATGCTGTGCTCAGGCCCATCAGGTGAGCATGTGATTGGGCCACATCAACAGCAGGGACCAAGCGAAGCTCAGTCCCCAGGAACAGTCAGAAATTCTCTGCCTGTTGGCCCCTGATGCACAAAGCAGTTGTCAGATGATAGGTGGGTTTGGATGCCACTGTCATCATAGTGCTGGGTTCCTGCTGCTTTATGGTGAAGAGGTTTGCCCTTTCCTTTGTTTGGCAAGTTCTTGTCCTGGTTTCTGCAATACATATTTAATACAAACATGTGCCCACGTTACAGTAAAGAATAGCATCTTTTCTATTTACTGAGTGAATACATGCCAGTGTTTTCTCTTTTAAAAGTCAGTCCAAGGGGGCTATTTAATCACCTGGTCAAGGAACCATTCTCCCATCCCAGGAAAGTGGACCTACTTTAAGCCATGCTAAAGACATGGAAAAAATAATTTAATTATCCCTTTAGTCCTTTTTTTTTCCCTCAGAATTCCAGGCCCTGGTAGAGTAGCCTAGAGCCAAGGCCATACAGTTTCATAAGTCTATCCATTTACTGAATTACTCAGAAAAGTGTAACTCTTCCTTTGCTTCTTTCTGTCCCTTTTGCGAGCTTGTTGTCCCTGACACTTTTGGCTTTCCTCGTTTCCTAAAACTGCCCGTCCTGCCACGCTGCTGCTTACCCACCATGTGGCTGACCTCTGTGCAGCATAGCTCTGAGGCATGGCTTTTTCTCTCTCTGCTCCAAGACTTACAGCTTGTCTGCCCTGAGGTTTTTCTTTTCAATTCAAATAAAATTGTCTTTGAGCTTCCTTTTGATCCATTCTAAAATTATTTTATTAATGAGATAAAGAACTCCAAGAGGGTACCCCAACTTCAGTGTTAATAGCTACAGTTTCATCTTACCCTGGTTAGTCTATAGGGTGTCCTTCTTCCCACTCGCAGAAAAAGTCCCTTCCCAATCTGTGCGGTGTGGATGGTGCTCATTGAATAAAAAAATGAAGACATGACCCTCCTATGTATGGTGGAGGAGAAGGTTTATTGTAGTATGTGGGAGAAAACAGACAGAGACATCTGGTTGAGTCCAGACTAAGCTGGTCTATGAGGGGTGGCAAGAAAGGAAGAGAAGGAAGAGGAAGAGGGAGCAAAAATAAAAGTACCTGTGAACCTAGAGAACAAGAGGCAAAAAGACTGTGTGTCCCAAATGGCTTAGAACATACAGGGAAGAGAAGCTGGGGGAAGGGAAGCAGAAGGTGGGTTGGAAAGATTCAGGATAGGGGGTGGGGTTGAGAAGTGCTGAGAAGAACCAGAACTCAGAAACAGTTAGCTGTGATCCTGGAGGATACTGGGGGAACCGGGCAGCATATCTGCTTTGATAGGTTGAACAGGCTCCCCAGTTAGAGATTTGTCCTGAGTTTGAGGCCTTATACTAGTCACAAGGTGTTGTTTAATTGTCCTCCCAGTAGTGCAAGCACCTTCTATTATTATTATTATTAAAATGGAGTAGAAAGTTGCTTGTAAAATGAACTCTTTCAGGATAAGGCACAGTATGAAAAACCCACGCTATAGTTCTTTTATTTGTGCATATTTATATGCTTTTTTTTCTATTTACTTTTTCCAGATAATTCCAGTTAACCAGTGAACCTTGAGTAAATAAAGGAGAAACTATCCCATGTTCCTTCCCTTTCTGAAAGATTTACTTTTTTACTTTCTTTCAAGTCTTGCATTAGTGTTTCTGTGCTTTATTAGTTACATGCTGTGATTTAATAAGAGTTAGGATCTGTCTTATACACCCAAGATTTCAGAGGCTGAGACAACACTCTCTGCTGATGATGCAAAACAAACTAAAAACCCAACTAAACTAACAACAAAACAAATGTTCTTACCTCAAAGGGAATACGATAAGTTATTGTGTAACTAAACATGAGTGACAGTGGCCCAGGGAAGATTCATCTTGCTTCAAGTGTTATGTTCCAATATTGTAGTAGTTCAATTAAGCTTTCATAGTTATAGAATGATGAAAATTATGAATCACATCACCTTTGTACACACTGGAAGAAACATGAGTGAGGCAGCGACCATCAAAGTGAGGAAATCTCAGCACTGGGCCTCAGATCCTATCTGATGGCATTTTTTTAACCTTTGTGTTGGTAGAAGCTAGGGGTTTGCTTGTGATTTCTGAAATACTTGTCTCATAGGTTTGTTAGGTCGAATACAGAAGTGGACACAAATGACTATTTAGGGGACAGGATAGCACAAAATAACTTGACATACAGCATTTTCACTCTCCTAAGGGAATAAATGGAGCTCTAATCATTCAAACTTGGAGGAAAGTTAATGGAGGTGCAGCCTCCTCCACAAGCCTTGCCCTGGAAACTTCAGCTAATGTTTCCTCTTATCTTTTAAGCCACCCTTGCCCCTCTACTGAACAGAGATGTTCAGTTTCATTTCTCAGTCAAGGCCCATTTCTCAGAAATGTTCATTTTTAACCACAAGCGAAAGTAGTGTTTTCAGTCAGCTGGATGTAGGTTGATTAACCAAGGTTGGGTTTTTTTTATGTAAGCTATATTATTTTAATGATTTCCTGTTTCTTTTTTTGTTTGCTTTTTTGCTATCAATTCCCAAATTTTTACTCCACTTGAAATTTTGAAGTAAGAAGATTTGGTAGCACAGTCCCTTTTTTTCTGTTATACTTGGAGCATTGTGGAAGCTTGCCCGGTCCTAACACTATTGTCTGTGGAGGCTGGTGTGTTATGTCTAGTAGAGCCAGCAGGAAAGGCAAAAGAGTTTTACTCCATCTATCCCAGAGTGGGCTGGGTCCCCAAGACCACTTAAGACAACAGCTGTGCAAATAGCCAGACCAAATGCTGGTCAGAAGCAAGGAGGCGTCTCCTCTGGTGACAGCCAAGTACCTTCCTTATGTTAATTCCACTGGTTGAGAATAAGACTACTACCACAATTTAAAGCCAGATTGAAGCCAACTTTAATAAAATACTGGCCAGGTCTATACCTAAATGGCCCCAAATCAAGTTTTTTAGTGGCTTAAGTGTTTCTCATCAGGTCCAATCAGGGGCAAGCATACATCCTGACATATCTCCTGCCTGCTAACCTACTCCCACATGTGGTCCTACAGTGAAGATGGGCCAAATAAGCTTGTTTAGGGGAGTGACCTGCGACTTAATATCTTGCATAAACAACAGCCTCCAACATTTCAGGAGCTATCTGTCCTCGGGCAAGGGGCTTGCAGATCAGAGGCTGTTTTGTTTCAAGAATCTCTGTGGCATAGAAATTAAAGCTCTTGTACTTACTCTCTGTTAACCTACATGCTTTGCATAGAATGGTGGTTATTTGTCCTATAGACATATATCGGAATTCATCTCCTAAAGTAAGTGTGGAGGTAAAATATTCTTACATTCAAATCAAAGGTGTTCAGCCCCATATCTCACAGGAATGTATTTTAGAAAATATTATTCTCCTAATGAATTCCTTGGAGGTTTATGGAATATTTCAACCTCGTAAATGTTGTGATTTCTTAGAATTTCCTTCAATCATATTCTAAACTGGAGAACATTTAAATTGCTTATAAACTCATAGTCCATTTCCAGCTACTCAGATAAATTCTCATTTCCCTTCTAACTACCTTGGAAAAACTGTCTCCAGCTTCCTCCAAGTCCATCTTCCAAACCCTAGTTTTGATGATTTTCTTTTTGGAAGATGTCATTATGTCCTCAGCTCTGGGCTTCTCAACCATATATAGACTTCTTCCATTTGCTGCCCCATACTTTTGAGACTCTTTTCTGATGAAAAGAGAAAATGAAATTTAGTTCTGTGTGTGTACTCATTCAGGAGTGGACTTGACAAGGTTGATCTGGGGCAGGAGCCAGTGCCTCTTCAGAGGAGTCAAGGTTGCAGCTTTTGGTAGCCCAACACTCCCCCCTGGACTGTAGTTATCAGTCTATATGTCTCAGGTATCCCTTGTTTTCTTTGCCAAGATTGTCTAACTTAGCTTCTTGCTGTCATTGGCATTTCCCTCTGCAAAGAGTTATATGATGCTGTACTTCTTAATAAACTTGCTAAACATAAGTGATTAGCTCATGTGGGTCCTCCTGGTCACAGCTATTGCTTTTGTTTTCTTTATTTCTCATTTTCTCTATTTCTCATCTCTGGTCTGTCTTCCCACTCAACATCTTGCCTTTTGGGACCCTTATTCCTGTCAGTTCAGGATATGCAGCATCTAAGCGTGAGTATTATGCTATGTATTGAAATACTAGTTATACACAATGAATCAATGACCATTTTCAAACTAAACACATCTATATAAGTAAATAATAGGGTCAAATGTCTTCTTTTTCAGGGTTTATTTTATTATTTTATGTGTAGTCATATTTTCCCTGCATGTATATATGTGTACCACATGGATGCCTGGGGCTTACAGAGGTCAGAAGAGAGCATCTAATCCATTAGGAATCAAGTCACAGATGGTTCTGCACCACCACGTGGGCACTGGAACTGGGTCTCTGCAAGAGCAATAAGAATTCTTTCTTTTCAGTATTTTTTATTGATCCTTTGGGAATTTCACATCATGCACCCCAATCCCATCCATTTCCCAGTTCCTCTGCATCTACCCTTTGACTTTGTAGTGTACACCCCTAAAGAAACTTAAAAAGAAATAGTAAGAATAAAATACAAACAAGAAAAAGTTAAAAGCACAAATAAGAATATTGGTGGGAGACTATCTTCTAATTCCCCTTGGGTCTGAAGACCTGGGACAAACGTGTGACGACTTAGTGAAATGAAGAAATTCTGACCACCTGTTTCAATCAAGTGACTCCGGATGCCTGGACCATTTTTATTTATACAGTTTCAATGGTTTGCATGAACAGTTTTACAACCCAATTGTTCCCCTGCGTTCATATAAATGGTGGCAATAATTGCCAGTTTGTTTCTTTACCTCATTCCGCTTCTGTCCCCCAACTTTCCCACAGGTAGCTATTACCCACTTGATTTATAGCTCTAATGTTAAAAGCATAAGCAACATTGCAAGCAACAGATGGAATTTTTCTAACAGGGCACACTTACAGTAAGAACTGCCCATTTGGCAGCATTTGCAGCTACAGTGTCATGCAATGTAAAAGAGAGCTTTGCCTCTAATGGTTAATGCTTAGCTCTGGTGAAATCAAAATTCTAACAATGAACTCATCAGCTAAGGCTAAATCAATTCAGTCTTCATTCTATGCTACTCTATCTCCTGTGGAGGATATATCAGGTTTTCTCCTATCATCTTGTAAACTTCATAACTTAAAAGCTTACTTTTAATAATTGACACTTTATTTCTTGTTCTCAAGTACCCTTCCTCTCAGCTTCCTACAGTGTTGGCGCCTATAGTATTGGCCCAGCTATAGAAATGAGAGATTTTGTGTTTCCAGGTTTCTGCTTCATTCCCTGCTCCTAGACTGTTCCCAATAACTCTTGATATCATCTACTATTAGCATTTCTCTTAGACTCTTGTGGTTAATATTATTATCTCCAAAACAGTTATGCAAATTTGTCATTCTGTCATGAACTTCTGTGATTCTTTCAGGCAGTCACAGGGTGTATTGGAAAGATAACATTCTGTTCTTGAAGAGCCTGAATTCATGGTCTCACTTGAACCATCAAAGGCTTTAGGAGCTGAATCAGATACACTCTATATTGCTAACAATATCCTCTCTGGCTCACCCAGAGGAGAGTCACCAGAGAGAAGTTTTCCATATGTAAAAGCCACTTTATCCACAGTTCTAAGAAAGTGAAACAAGAGGCAGCCAGCAATAATTTGTATAAGAGAAGCAAAAAGAGCAGGTAGCTCATAGGTTCCTGGGGTCATGCCCAGAATCATGCAGCAAACTATCCATCAGCCTTGCCAAAAATTGGTTAAATTCTCCATGGCCTTGCCACAAGGAAAATTTATATGTGCTATTCCCAGGTCCCCGAAGAAGTCACATGGATGCTAGGAGAATATTATCTTAAAAATGACGAAACAGAAAAGCAAACAGACAAAAGAACCCACTTTACTCCTCTGTCTTTCCTACTTCTCCATCTCCTCTTCATTCATCTTAGTGACATTGGGCGATGTTATTTATCATGCACTATATCCTTTAGTCCAAACAGGTTTACTTGTAAGAGTCTGTTGTTTAATTAATGTGCTGTTAGTCGGGCTCAAGGCCTCTGGCATCTTGTGCACCACAAATATTGGCCCCTCATCGAATATCTCCTCTTAGATGTTTGCAAATTTGTTAAACATTATGTCATGGAGAACCTGTGACTGTGGTTCTACAGGACCAGTCCCTGCACACACTCCAGCAGGTGATGGATGGGATAGATGTTGGGGAGTGCTAACTCAAAACCCTTGATATGTGCCTGGGTGTTAGTTGAATTGGTCAGTCAAGGCCACTGGGACTACTCCTCTCAGTGAGGTAAGGATGGAGCCAGACTGCCAGTGCCCATAGTGCGGGGTGGGGCCAGATTTCCCAAGTGCAGGGGCCATCTGGGTCCACTATCCAAGGGTCAGTAAGGTGTTATTTCTCTGGTGATCTGGTGATGGGGTGGTGGCAAGGTGGGGGCATAGCTCACCCAGGGTCAGTGAGGGGCAGGCTCGCATGGCTCTTGTACTTCAACACATGCTTCAACATATGTTTCAACTCATGGTTTGCATGGGCTGCAGTGGTAACAGACATCAACACAGACCCCAGTTGTAGCAGGACCATGGACCCAGAAATGGCCAGCAGGAGCAGCTTGGACCCTGATATCATCATTTCACTGGGTGGTAGTGCAGGCCTCCTTTATTGGCATGGGCCAGCAAAGGTGTGGTCCCTGGACTGCAACATGGCCCCAGGTGACAGCCCAGATTCTGGGCAATCACACAGCCTTTGATAGTAACAGGCACTACGGATATCAACAAAAACCCTGGCCGTGGGAGGACCATGGACCTAGATACATGATATTAGGCTGCAGCTCAGGCCAAGAAATCACTCTACCCCCAGGTGGTAGCACAGAATGCTCAGATCTGTATGGCTCCCTTGGCCACATGACTCTCAAGCACCAGACATTGGGTATCTACACAGAATTTGGTGGCAAAAGGAACCATGGACATCGACATAGTCCCTTGTTGCAGTAGGCTCATTGACACAGACATGGCCATGGGCTGCAGATCAGGCCTCAATGTGTCCATGGTTCCAGGAGGCAAGCGGGCCACACACATCAGCGTATTCCACACTGCCTTCGCATCTTCAAACCTGCCTCTCTCCATAGGACATGAACCATTCTGTCTCTCTCCAGTGCCCATACCTCACCATATATTTGCTCATCATAATGGTGCCTGTCTGTTCAGTGCTTTGTGATGTCAAACAGACCTGGGTGAATTAAGGCCAGTGGCCCCAGGCAGGTTTGTGGGTGTCCATCCCTGATCCAGTCCTAATGATACCAATCAGGCTGTAGATTCTTCTTTCCTAGGGGAAGGCTGCCCCAGAAAGACTTGTGGGAATCCATCTCTGGCCCAGTCTTAGTGTTGCCTAGTGGCCCACAAATTCTTCAGCAGAAGTATTCTTAACCAGTGAACCAACTCTACGGCCCCTAAAAGAGTATTACTACAGGAGTTGAAGAAGGCACATCATTTAATACTTTGAGAAAATAATTTCTTATTCTACTGAGATCATCTTTCTAAGACCAATTCAGATTGACCTTCTATCTAAAGAATTTCTTGAAGTTCAGTCACTCATACTCCCTATTATGACCCTTTGAACAACTTCTCTACTTTTCAACATTCTTGTATCCTATCATATTGCATTGTCAGTTACCACTGGCTTGTTCACATCTTGGTAAAACATATATATATATATATATATATATATATATATATATATATATATATATATATATATGAGTTAGAAATAGAGATATATAGGTAGATATATTGATCTATACATATCTGTCTGTGTATGTATGTGTATGTGTGTATGTATATATTCCTAAATATGACCTGATCAGTTTGTGTAATGTAATTCAGAGATGACAACTTGGTTTGGGGTAACTTGCTCAGTTCGTGTTACCGAAGACATTTACATGCATAATATTATTTGAAGCTATTGTAAAGATATAGTTTCCCTGAGTTCATTCTCAGTCCTTTTGTCATTGGTACAAGAAAGGGTACTGATTTTTGTAAGGCAATTTTGTATCCAGCAACTTTATTTAAAGTACTTATCATTTGTAGGAGTTTCCCAGAGGAAATTTAGTGCACTTACATATACTTTCATATTATCTGCAAATAAAGACACTTTGACTTTTTTTCCATTTGTATCCCCTTGATCTCCTTCAGTTGCCTTATTGATCTAGATAAGACTTACTGTATTGAATAAGTATGGAGAACCTGAACAACATTTTCTTATTCCTGATTTTAGAGGAATTGCTTTGATTTTCTGTTTCAATTGATGTTCGCTATGGGCTTGCTATAAACTGCATTTATTATGTTGAGGTAAGTCTCTTTTACCCTTAATCTCACCAGCATTTTTATCATGAATGGGGTTTTGGATTTTGTCAAAGGCTTTTTCTGCATCTTATGAACTGATCATGTGGTTTTTTGCCTTTCAGTTTATTTATATGGTGAACTAGTTTTCTAATTTATATATATTGACCTATCCCTACATCTCTGGGATGAATCCTATGTGGTCATGGTAGATGATCTTTTTGATGTGTTCTTATATTTGATTTGAAGGTATTTTATTATGTACTTTTACACCCATGTTCAGAAGGGAAATTGGTCTGTAATCCTTTCTTTGTTGGACTTTATTGTGGATGGGATATCAGGGTATAACTGTGGCCTCATAAAATGAATTGAGTGATGTTTCTTCTCTTTTATTTTGTAGAATAATTTGAGGAGTATTGGCATAAATTCTTAGTTGAAAGTCTGTTGGTAGAATTTTGCGCTAAAACCATCTAACCCTGGGCTTTTTATTATATTTTATTTGGTTGTGGGACTTTTAGGGGGGGTGTTTCAAGACAGGGTTTCTCTGTAGCCTTGAAGTCTGTCCTGGAACTAGCTCTTGTAGCCCAGGCTGGCCTTGAACTCACAGAGATCCGCCTGCCTCTGCCTCCCAAGTGCTAGGATTAAAGGCATGTGCCACCACAACCCGGCTGGTTGGGAGACTTTTAATGACTGCTTCTATTTTATTTTAAGGTATAGATGTTTAAACTCTTTATCTGATCTTGCTTTAACTTTGCTAAGCTTTATGTATTGAGAAAATTATCCATTTATTTTAGAATTTCCAATTTTGTGTAGTTTTTAAAATGACCTTTGAGTCTCTTGATTTCCTCAGTGTCTGCTATAACTTTCCCACTTTCATTTCTAACTTTTGGTTAATTTTAACAAAGTTTTGTTAGTCTTATTTAAAACCAACTCAATCAACTCTTTGCTTTTTGCTTCTTTGTACTTTTAAATTTTATTTTATTGTTTTCTCATTTTGGTCCTGAGTTTGGTTATTTCTTGGCATTTACTTCTTTTGAATATGATTCCTTCTTTTTCCTCTGGAGGTTTCAGGTGTGTAGTGGTATTTCATTTGTATTTCAATAAATAAAGCTTGCCTGAAGATCAGAGAGTAAAACAGTCACATTGATGAGCCATACAGACCAGGCAGTGGTGACACACACCTTTAATCCAAGTAGCCACACTAGTTTGTCATAGAAACCGGGCAGTAGTGGTACATGCCTTTAATCCCAGCAGTAGAGAGGAATAAATGACAGGAGACAGCTCTCAGACACAGTCTCATTCTGAGATTCCTGGAGGCAGGATCACCATTTTCGGACTGAGGTAGAGGTAAGAGCCAGTGGCTGGCTGCTTTGTTTTTTCTGGTCTTCAGGTTGAACTCCAATATCTGTCCTGTATTTTTATTAATCATGATACACATGTGTGCTGTTAATTTTCTAGAATGAGACCTTGCCAGTTTTGTTTGTTTGTGTGATTGTTTAAAATGTAGGTACTTAGTGCTGTAAACTTTACTTTTTGGACAATCTTCACTGTGTCCAATAAGGGTGGGTATGTTGTGTATTAATTTTAATTAAGTTCTAAAAAGTCTTTAATTTCTTTCTTAATTTCTATTGTGACCCATTTTTTCACTCAAAGAGAATTTTTCACTTTCTATAAGTTTGGAAGTTTTCTCTTGTTTCTGTTATTGATATACAGCTTTAATCTGTGATGGTTTGAAAAATTACAAAGAGTTAACTCAATTTTGTTGAATCTACTGACACTTGTTTTGTGTCTGAATATGTTGTCAGCAATGAGTTTCTGTAGTGTGAATTCTAATTGGTCTTAATAATAAAAACGCAGAGTCTGATATCAAGGTAAATGCTGAAAGATCAAAGGGACAAAGGAGCAAGCCACAGCCACCTCTGACTTTGCCAACTGCTCAGCCAAAAAAGAGAGAAGAGATATAATCTTTTGTGTTTGGTTGAAATGTTCTTTAATATCTGTTAGGTCCTTTTGCTTTATAGCATCAGTTAGATACAGCATTTCTCTGTTTAGTTCTGGTCTGAATTAACTGTTTATTGGTGGACTGGGTATTGAAGTTTCCCAGTGTCTATGTGTGAGTGTCAATATGTGACTTCAGCTATAGTAGTGTTTCTTTTATAAATTTGGTTTCCCCTGTGTTTGGGGCATAGATGTTAAGAAAGTTTAATATTTTGTCTAGATTTCTAAAATTATTTTTTCTGAGAAAGTAGTTGTGATAACATCTGGCACACAACTATTTATTTTTGACATGTTTATTAAAGGCTAAAACTTCCCATTGCCATATAAGTCCACATGCCAGTGGGAAGGTTCCAGGATGTATGCATATGCTGTTGGTTCTTGGCTGGCCCATTCTTTAAAATGAAAAGATCAATGATTATTATTCATTGATATTTCTATCATTTCTGTCTTTGAAAATTATGTCATGCCTCATTGTAATACTGAAACATCTATTAATTTTCTATGAAAACTATAAAATATCAGTATGAGATGGATAATGATTTTGATTTATTAAAAGTTTTTCTGTTCAAAGAAAAGTGGCCATATGAAAAAAAAAAGAACTGTAATGTCCTCTTGGTGGATTTTTCATTTGATAAGTATGTATTGTCCTTTCCTATCTCTTCTAATTAATTTTGGTTTAAAGTCTGTTTTGTCAGATATTAAAATGGCTATATCATCTTGCTTCTTAGATCCATTTTCTTGGAATAACCTTTTCCTTCTTTTCACTCTGAGGTAATGTCTATTCTTAATGTTAAGGTGTGTTTCTTAGATGCAGCAGAAGGATGGATCCTGTTCTCACACGCATTTTGTAGTCTTATCTTTTTATTGGGGCATTGAGACCAATGATGTTGAGCGATATTGATGACCAGTAGTTGCTGATTCCCATTATTTTGTTGTTATTGGTGGTGGTGGTGGTGGTATGTATTTAAGAGAAAAAGATGGCAGATATAGACACACACACACACACACACACACACACACACACAGAGAGAGAGAGAGAGAGAGAGAGAGAGAGAGAGAGAGAGAACACTCACTTCCCTCTTCAATATTTTTGGTCTAGCAATATTTGTTTCCTTTGTTATCTTGGGTGAAGGTGATCTCTTTACTTTTCAGTTTTCCTTTTATTACTTTCAGTACAAAAGACTGGCTTTGTAGATAGGTATTACTTAAATTTTGATTTATCATGTAACATCTTATTTTCTCCATCTACAGTGATTGGAAGTTTTGATGCACATTGTCTGGGTTTGCACATACTTTCTCTTCGCGTCTGCAGAACCTCCCCGTCCTTTCTATCTTTTAGAGAAGTCAACTGTAATTATAATATGTCTGACTTTATATGTTACTTGGTCTTCTTCTATTTCTGCTTTTAATATTGTTTCTTTATTCTGTACATTTAATGTTTTGATGATTATGTGGCAAGGGGACTTTCTTTCCTGATCCATTTTCTTTAATGCTCTCTTTGCTTTTTGTATCTTGATAGGTCTCTCCATCTTTTTTTTTCCACACATTGTTTTGTTTTATTTTTTCCATTCAAGAACATAATTAAAGAAATAAATTTTTTTCCTTTCTTCCCCTTCTCCCGTTCCCCTCCCACTACCCCCCACCCCTCCTCCCTCCCCCTTCTTCCTTGAAAGAGGGCATGGTGCCCTGCCCTGTTGGAAGTCCAAGGCCCACCCCCATCCCTCCTGGCCTAGGAAGGAGTGCATTCAAAAAGACTCGGATCTCAAAAAGTTAATACATGCAGAAGAGATAGGTCCTGGTGTCATTGTTTGTGGGTTCTCC
>PVIU01029168.1:0-17952 GCA_004026605.1 Ondatra zibethicus
ACACACACACACACACACACACACACACCCCTGGGGGTGAAGTACTATGGGACAGTGAGATAAACATGAGAGCACAGAACTTTGAGCTCCAACCCCGATGATATGGCTCCATAGTGGATTTGTCCTATCCTTCCATCTTGCTTTTGTGATTTTTTTTTTATGCTGAGAAATCAGGCGCACATTTCTATGACTCATTTCCTTTTTGGTTTAACTTCAGTACACATACAATGCAATTTCAGAAGTTTTAATCTATGTCATCATGAGGGAAACTGCAGGCAAAGACTGTATATGATGTTCCCGCACATATTTTTAAACTATTGTTCTTACAATGTCCCATCAGAAGCCCCTTCTAATGGTGCATTTGATTGTGCCCTCGGGCCATGTCCTTCAGTGCGTGGTGCAAGCAGGCATTCACGTTTGGCATAGTTTTTTTGTTCATACTATCCTAGTCAATTGTTTAAAATGATTTTAGTATTCACATTTTCTCTGGAATTTTGAAAATGTCAGCGTATGGATAACCAACCTTTCTTCTATGTTTCCATAAATATGATAAAAATAAATCTGACATATAATTTCAAAAACAGGCAAGAAATATGTAAATGCAATTCAGGGTTACCATAATCAACAGAATGTCAGAGAATAAATATGCTAATATGGAATGGTAGATTAATAAAGTAAATGACAAACTAAACCCAGATCATAGGGTGAGAATTCTGCAACCACCAACCACAGAGAAGAGGAGAATGCCCATAAGCAAAGACACCAAAAACCTTCAGGGACCACAGGCTACATGAAACAGATTATGCAAAATTACCTAGTGATGGCCAGACATCCTGTGTAAGTACCTAATACTCTGGAGCAAGGTAAACTGCAATCAAACCACTCTACAGGGAGGAGGAGTAAAATGAGAAGGCACTTGGCATAAGCTCTCCACCCATATCACGAAATCCAGAGAACCCGGATAGACCTCCCACAGGGTGACCTGAAAAAAACTTAGTGGCTCAAACTTATTCAGTTGCCAGCATATAGGCAAGTTGAGCATTGCTAAGATGAGCATCCCCAGCCAACAGCGCAGAAAAGTTCAGATGTGGCTGTACCATCATCTATCGACACAGAAATCTGTCTTCCCAGGCAGGGGAGACGGCATTCAATTTCCTCTAAGCATTTACTCTCTCAAGAAGTGTTGCTATGTTGGAAGACTTGTGATGACCTTCATATTGTAGACAGCTAACAGTCAAGATCATATGTGATATGTTTCAGTTGATAAGGAACTAGAAACTTTATCTCCGACTGGGAGTAGTATTTCATAAGACGCTATTTCAGGTGAACCATACCTCATTCTGTGTGTCGCCAAACAGTTATTCATCACACAGATACCATTTTTACTTCCCTTTGGAAGGATATTTTGCTTCGTGGCAGGCTTTAGCAAATATGAGCAAGGTGCTATTAATATTTATATTTGGTTATTTAGTAGACACGTACTGAAATCTTTCTAGAATTGAAACTTAATAGTTTTAAATGTTGACTCATATACTCCTCTTAAATGTGCTGCAGTCAGATTTCCTCTCCAAACAGACTATCCCGTTCTAAATGTCCATCTGCAACAAACAGAAGTGTGCATTACTCCAAATCCAGCAAACAACGTGTTTTCAGTGCTTTGTACATCTTCAGTTTCCACCGTGCCTAGTCATATTTCACTATCATTTGCGTTTACATCAATGATTACAAATGCTAACGAACTTTCATTTGAGTGATTATTTGCCTCATTTGTGTGTGTATGTTATTTCCTCTGGTAAAGAAATTTATTCAACTAAAATTTGGATATTTGCTTCATTCCTGTGGAGTCAAGTTTATTTGTGTCATTTTCAAGTGTTTTTATTAAAATTATAAGTAACAAATTTAAAAATTCCATGTGTAAATAATTTTTGCTGAGAGTTCAGTTTATCTCTTCTTGTCTAATGGTATTTTGAAAAACAGCAGTTTTAATTATGGATTTCTGTTTTATGAATAAAATAGCTTGCATTTATTGAAAATTATTTATTAACAAAGACAAGTATTATCATTTTAAACTATGCTAGGTATCTCCCTAATACATAGATCTTTGTTATTTCATCACAAATGTCTTAGTTTTAAGAATATGTAAGCTACTTATATTTTGTTAGCCTGCATTTACATTTTTCCTTTCCTTTTTCTTTCTATTATTTATTTATAAAAATATATTTGAGAAATGGTGGCAGTAGTCCAAGCTGTACTTGAACTTCCTACATAGCTGGAGATAAACTTGGCTTTCTGATTCACCTGCCACCACTTCCCAAATGCTAGCCTTACGGAAGTGCACCCACACCCTGGGTGTATACAGTGCTACAAGTCAAACTCAGGGCCTCATCAGATTAGGCAAGTACTCAACCAAAGAAGATATATTCTGAGCCCCTAAAATTTTCTTTTTTGTAGAGGTTCAATTCTAATTATTTTAAAGTTTATTATTTAAATGTTTTAAATGCTTAAATGCTGGGATATAATTAATGTTTTATGCTCAGTTACTATTCTGAAAATCTAATATACTTGTTAACACTATTTTTACTTATAACTACTTTAGAAAGTTTTTGTGAATTCATCAGGTTTTCCACGTAGGCAATATATGTATACCTAGCATTTTCTTTCCTTTTCCTATATATCATTTCCATGCTTTTCTCTACCAGCTCTAACTTTCAATAAGATGAGACATATTTTCCCTTGCAACAGTATTTTCCTCCCCCTTTGCAATGAACAGAAGCCACTACAGAAAGGCACAACCAAGAGGTGTGGGGGCTCCGTCCCAGTCAGGGAACATTGCTGAACAGAGGGTAGAAAGACTGTAAGGATCAACAGATCAGAGAGTTTGCAGTGAGACTGTCTCCTAGGAATCTGCAAAACAACACCCATAAAGTCCCACCAATATGACTGCCTAGGCATGAACAGAACAAGACCACAACAATAGATACTCCAGAGTGTACAGGGGAAAGCCCACAAGGCCTCAACCATATACAAAGAAGTACAGTCCACTAAGGAATGCTGCAGGAGGGGAAATAGTCTTCTTCAGAAAAGATCGTATCAGTTGTTTATCCCATACCAAATAGTCAGCCCTGAAAACATGCATGCAATAACATTATACAGTCCAAACATGTTATAATTAGGAATATATGTTTACACACACATAAACACATTATACATCATGTATGTGTGTATATATTCCTAATATATGTATACATATATTATAATAATGTATACATATATGCATGAAGTGACAATTAATGCGAAAAGGGGTCATTGGTTTGAAAAAGAGCAAGTACAAGCATATGGGAGGTTTGGAAGATGAGAAGATAAAGAAATTATGTAATTATAGCATAATATAAAAAATTAGTTCTTCTCTTTTCTGAAAAGGCAAAGGGAGTGGGAATGGATCTCAGAGAGAGCTGAGATCAGGGTAGCTGGAGCAGATGGAGGGTGAGCTCTGGTTAGGATGTGTTGCGTAAGAGAAGAATCTATCTTCACTAACAGTAGAATAAAAGCTTACCAATGGCATTATCTTAGAGCTACAGGGATGCTGCAGATGACTGTAATGTGCTATTGTGTTTAGAGGTGACATGTAACAAAAGCACATTTTATAGTCTATATTCCAGAATGTGAGATTAAAAAAGAGATGATGAATGTACGGAGTGAAACCTATGCAACCAATTCACGCTTGGCTCAGTGTGTCTATTCATCAAAATATAAATGAAATCCCATTATAATGTGAAAAACAATAAAAAAGTTTCATTGCTTATTAGAAAAGAATAACTCGAAAAATAGAGCAATTGCGGCTCCAGGATTTGAACCATGCTCTGCAGTTGTAAGAATTCTCATGCAGTGTATTTAGCTAGGGCCTTTCTGGCTTGAACTTTTTAATGCAAACATCGAACCAACAGGAACGTTACATCTGGGCAATGAAAGTTAATTTTGTCTTGTTCTTACATTTCTAAAACGCAGCATAATGTTGAAACTTTAACTACTGAGATAAGTGGATGTCTGGC
This sequence comes from Ondatra zibethicus, assembly GCA_004026605.1. NCBI lineage: Eukaryota > Metazoa > Chordata > Mammalia > Rodentia > Cricetidae > Ondatra > Ondatra zibethicus. The sequence continues at coordinate 4,050 of PVIU01029168.1, forward strand.
CTCCCACATGCCTCATCCTGACCCACGAGGCCCTGCTGCTGCTTTCTGGACTAATTATGCTGAACTGGCGGTGGCTGGAACATCCTGATGACTGTCTCTTGGGAGGAACAGGATTGCTATTTACTTGCTGTTGGCTATTCAAAAGAGACATTTGCCAGAATTTTCAGGGCAGAAGGATTTTCATATTATTTGTTCTTAAAATATTTTTGCATTTAATTTTTCACTTTAGCTTCACGCTTTGCCACTAAAGAATTTTAACTGCTTGTTTAGAATTTTATATCAGAAATAGTTTTTGATAATTAAATAATTCTATGACATGCCACAACACTTGCAGGTCATTTCAGTAAGAGTTAATTTTACCATTAGAAAAATAGCACATAGAGATCATGACCTGTAGGAGCAGGGCCAGGGATATTTATGCTGCTGTATTGGTTGTTGCACATTGTTTCCATCTTGTGTTGTTTTCTTGAGCATGCACAGCAAAAACCCTGATTCAGAGATATTTTAGCCAGTTTTTTTCCCAGTTAGTGAGATAGATAGTACGATGTCAACTCATCTCTCCTTTATTTAATTTTTAATTATTGTTTATAACTCAATTAACAGTCTAAATTACATCTACTTTCATGTACATGTATAGATATGAAACACACATATGTATATAATATACATATTATATATAACGTTGGTTTTACAGAAAGTGCCTATTCTTGTTAGGTACCTGGCAAAAGTAGTTTTGAGAAAGGTATATTTTCTTGAGATGGGGAGTTCAGCAGTTAGGAGAACTTGCTGTTCTTCCATAAGACATTAGTTCTGTTCCTGTGTCAGCCTTGCCAGGTGGCTCACTGCCACCTGTAACTCCAGCCCTGGGGTTCCAGCACCCTTTTCTGGGCTCTGAAAATACAAACATGGAATATACTGACACAGGCTCACACCTATGCAAATAAATTAAATAAAAATAAATGCAAAAAAGAGATGTGTTTAAAAACTTAACAAGACAATACTACAAATGCCTTATATTAAAATTAATTCTCAGTTGTAGAAAAAAATCTCATGTGTGCCAGGAGTTCATTTTGAAAATAATATTCTGCCACCTAATATTTAAAGGAGAAAAAACGTATATGAAACATATCTTGAGTCAGGCAACTGAGTCACTATTTTAAAATTTCCTGTGCAGTTCATTTTATACCTGAACTGAGATCTTGGAATGGATTCGTTAGGTTCAAGGTTACCATGGCAACAAGTCATTATTTCTAAAAGTAATTTGACACATCTCAAGATTTTGGACCTTCTGTATCCCTACACAGTGCTACAAAGCACAAAGTGTTAGTTAACTTTAAGAAATATCTTCAGTAGAGACAGCAAGGGCGAACTGCAATATTGTGCTTCAAAGCAGCTCACCCCAGAGGGACCTTAATTGAGAATTTTAGGGAAAGTAGTCTGTCAGGGCACAAACCATGCTGACACCACATTTTATTTTATTTTATTACATCTGCTGAACTACTGGAAAAAGTCATATATGATTAGTTGCATTTTTTCAGTTAAAATTAAAAGCAATAAAATATAAACAGTAATAAATTTAAAGCTTCATTTTCATGTTCTCATTTCTAATGCTAAATCAATAAAATTGTTTTTGCCATGTGGCAAGTCAGTTATGCAGTTTCACCAACACGGTGTCATTTGAAAATCTATATGTAAGGCTTAACGAAGACAAGAAGAAAGATATTCTATAAAGAATGGTTATGTTGATGCATTGACTCCATCAAGTATCTCCTAGTTTCTAAAGTACCGAGGATTCACATTCTTTCTAAAGCTTCAGGACCTGGAATTAATACTCAAAATATAAACTGGCATTTAAATAAATGAGCATTCATGTCATGTGAATGATGCACTTGCAAAGATGCTTACTATATTTTGCCCTTAACTGTAATGGTGGTAAATTCATTTCTACTGGATTCATATAAAACTACTTATTTGAACTCAAAGTATTCAAAAATGTTTTCAATGTTTTATAAATGAGAAAGTTAATATCTTAATAAAAGTTTTGTGATTCCATCATTCCATGGAGGCCTAACTTAGATGAGTATCATCATGTATCCCTGTATCTATTATGATTAATTGTTTATCTCATCTGATTCTAAGAGAAGCAGTAAGAGAAAGACAGATTATTTTCTACAAAGTACAGACACATGAGTTAGATATACCACTCCTCAACATATGCTTTAAACACTCAACATCTTATTTCACAGATACTTGCTCAGAAATATTCATTGTCACACTATTCACAGGGAATGGGAACAACCTAATAACCTAAATGTTCTTCCACATGTGAATAGATGATGGAAATGTGGTACATATGCACAATGGAAGATTATTCAGTTGTAAATTAAATCATCAAATTTGTAGCTAAGTGTATGAACCTAGAAAAGACTATACTGAGAAATGCAACCCAGACCCAGAAAGACAGATGCTACATGCTCTCTCTCTCTCATTTATGGTTCCCACCTCAAAATTCTCAGATGTGCATGTACAACATAGAGTAACCATAGATACAAGAAAGTATATAGAGATCATAAAAGGGCAGGGGTGTTAGGAGACAAATAGCGGGTTGCAGATGGAATATTTGAAGTGAGAAACAGAATAATGGGGAAGGGACTCAAACTGCGGAGGAAGGAAGGATTCAATATGAAATAAGAGTAGAGGCAAATAAAACAAGGAATAATATATGTACATATGCATACATAAACATACACACATCTTAAAGGAAGGTAAGCTATTTTGAGTTGTCAGTGTTCTGCATAAGAACTACTAACTAACCACCTAACCCATAATAGATGTGAAAAGAACTCCTAATGATCAGGGTGACTTCCCTAACATTATAGATTATCTTTGACATTTTTGGTTGCCTCTCAGGGACTGAAGGTGAGACATTATCGTGGAACATACAACACACTTGGGACACAGGACTATTATAATTCGAGGTGGATCTAACCTGAACATTTCTTTTATATAGCCTAGCTTCCATGATTCTAGAAAATACTATGCAATTTTTCCCAAACTAGCAATTAAAATTTAACAATCCTACCTAACTTTAACATCTATGAACCAAGACATTGAACAACATGACAGGATATGCATAAAAGTACAATAAGTAGCACTCACACGTCATTGGCAATAAATGACTGTCTGGCTGGAGTTAAGACCCACTCAATAGAAGGAAAATCATTTCTAGTACTGGAAACCTAGCAAGATATTTCAGAGTTAGTGAGGTCATGGACCTTAGAAAATAATCTACTACTGAAACTTTGCTAGCTGAGCAAAATTCCTTACTGCACTTTGAATCTTATCTTTATACATACAGATAAGTGTAGCCACTACTCTTCATCAAAGAAGCTTTGTGTAAACCATCACAGAAGACCACAGATGATCAACAAATTGTCAGGATCCCAGCCCCAATGCAAACATCTACATTGTGGCTCCTGCATCAATGGTTCAGAGAACATTTTGGAAGATGAGGCAGAAAGATTGTAAAATCCAGAGTCTAAGGTATTATTTTGTGGAACAGTCACTCCTAGATATGTCTGCATAAGTAGGACCTGAACAATAACAATATCAATGAACATGTCAATGTAGAAAGGGGAAAATTTCTTGGGATCCTACCAATGAAAAAGAACATCAGACCATGACTACTTATAGAAAAATTGACCTCTCCCAAGGATGAGCCCTGTTATTGCTTGCCAATGCAAAGTATACATATAAACAACAAAAATCAAATCAGCAGATTTATTTATACATATTTCCATACAAATGCATATGCTTGTACCAAATATAATCAAATAAAAATAGGCTATCACTTGGAGTGGGGAGAATGAGAGAAACTTGAAAGACGGTGTCTGGGAAGGCCTGGATAGAGTAACAGGATAGGAAAACTGGTGTGATTATGTTTCAATTAGAATATTGTTACAATGCTGAGTGCTGATATCCCAAAAAGACTGGCATTCATTACTGGTCAAGATTGTTAACCAGGCTCCTGAAAGGCAGGCTGGTAAAGAAGAAAAGAAAGATAGAAAGGAAAAAAGAACAGCATCATGAGTGGTTTTATTTTTAAATCATGCAATAATATATTATTAAAATGTTATCAATTACTGCACAGCTTTTTCGTGACAGTGCATACAACATACTTAAGCTCTATGACCTAAATTTATTGCTATTTTCAATGACATAATTATGATATCAATCGAACAAGTTAATGTATGTGAATGAGTTTTGTACATGGTATTGGTCTGATCATTTCTGCAGGATTTCAGGCTTCCTGAGATCAGCATTAAACTCACATACAGTTTTATGTTCTCATGCTTGCTACATGCATATTTGGCTGTGCATGTTGATTATGCAAATTGAATGATTTGATACATTTCTTTGGTCATCTGTTTGACATGGAATAGTTCAGATGAAAAACATGCAATATACCTTGAGGCTTCATTTTATGTTCATCACATCACATATAAGCCACTTTATTGGGCTCCTCTCTATTTATACATTATAAACTACTTTTGGAACAGGGATAACACTTATTATTTGTTGCAAAAACAACTGTAATAATTCCAAACATGCATGTTTAAATTGATTAAGATAATTTTAACTTTACATGCATTAAGAGATGAGGATATTTACTTATTTATTTAGGGCAAGGTCTATTGTATTCCAAATTGATCTTGATTTTCTGTGTCTTAGGTTGACCATGGACATCTAGACTTCACACCTATACCTATTTTTTTTCTAGTTATCTTATCACTGGACTTGAATTGAGTCACGCAGTCAACTTCCTTCGGTCTCAATTTGTAGACAGTCTATCATGGGACAGATTAACTTCCAGAACTACTGAAGTAAATCCCTCTGCACACCATCCCTCTCTTAGTCTCCCTTCCTCTTGCTCTCTAATCTCCTCCTGCTCCTGTACCCTCTCACACTCAATATAACCAACCGCTTTCTCTATTTCTGCATTTATCTCCATTATTGCTCTCATTTTATACCCTATTGTCTGTCATTCCAGGGAATTCCAGTTAGTAAAGGAAGCTGAGATCTAAGTATCTAGCTCGGTAATGAAAGATGTTAGACAGTATCATTTTCTTTCTCTTTCTATCACATCCTTGAAACTAACTATCATATATGACTTTTTCTTTTGCAGCTATATTCTGCCCATTATATATCTTCCCATGTATACATTCACTGTGTACTTTCTTATCTCATCCTATATTTATGCTTTTGTTATTCACACATAAGATACAATCATTGCTGACATCAATCATATAAAAAATCAAACATGCAAATTAATGCTTACCAAATATAATAGGTTTATCAAGGATGATATATCTTAAGATTTCATTAGTTTAACTTCCAAAGCTTTTAAGATAATGTATATTACTTCATATTTGATGATTTCATATAATGATCTATTTACTGTAAGTTATAATTTAGTGAATATAGTAGTTGTCATATAACCTTTGCCTGTGTACTATCATTTCTGATTTTGTATTTATATGGGTTTTTCTAGGTGTCCAACCCAGGATAAATGGGTAACAAAGGTGCCTATTTGACAAATCAAAGCCAATGTAGCCAACAAGTTCTCTCAGCATCCCTCACTCCCTATCTGTTACTGGGTACAGCTGGCATATCTGGCCCCTTCTCCATCCAGGGTCAGTGCTGTCCTTCTCCTACTTGCCCTTCCCTGTAGAATCCAGCCATTGTGCAATGCCAGTCCTTTTATCGTCTTTCTCTTCCCTCTCCACTCCTGGCCTCTTGATTTGGCTCTTCCCTCTCCCCTAACCACATTCCTCAAGTGGCCAAGCTCAGGGTCATGTTCACTGGACCTCCCAGATGTCCCTGCCTCTAGCCACACTAACTCTATCTCCAATAAACCTTATATTTTCCACCATACATAGGACAGGTATGTTATTCCTTTTTATTTCATTTTTTTCAGAGAAAGAGAGAGAGAACTTTTTAATTCTCATTTTTTGTTCTTATTTGCAAGTCTGCTTTATAAAGACAGACAGAAAGAAAGGACATGGACTTGGGTGGGTGGAGAATGTGAATGACGTGGGAGGAGCTGGGGTAGGGAAAACTTAGATCAGAATCTATTATATGAAAAAATATTTCAATTAAAAGAGGTTGGTCGAGTAGTGGTTCAGATGCCTTTAATTCCAGCACTCAAGAGGCAGAGGCAAGTAGATCTCTGTGAGTTCGAGGCTAGCCTCATCTATAAGAGCTAGTTCCAGGATAGGTACCAAAGTTACACAGAGAAACCCTGTATAGAAAAAAACAAAACAAAACAAAATACTAAAAGCGTTTGCACAGTAAATAAATAAGTCTAGAGCAAATGAATTTTACATTTTAGAAAGTTGAACTATTATATCTCTTTTTGTTATGTTTAGAAAGGACTATGCAATATTAAGTACACTTTATTAAAATGATGCAGATTTTAAAGGACTTACTCTTCCATCTGCACTCCCTGGAAACTTTCCTTTGACTCCAGAATCACAGATGCTATATGCAACCCTAACAGATAAAATCCATTCTTTATTACTATTTCTGTGAAGACTTGTTTCTATGTCCAAGTTCTGCATAATTAATATTATCCACATGGGAAACCAACTGAACAAATACATTTATACTTACCAATTTCCTATTAAGCTGTCAACCAAATTTATACTGTAGAGTGTAATTTCCAGTAACTGGACATGGACACTTTGTAAAATGCAGAATCATCAATCTAAGTTTTGTATTTATTCCATGAATTAATCAGCAGTGTAAAAGAGCAATAAGTTAATGCATGCAGGTGAATATATATAGCTAACAAAATGTTGGGCATATCTTGGCATTATTTCAAAAAACATTTTAAAGTAATTGTGCTTGGTGTTAACTTTTAAAAAAAACAAACAATAGTTTCCCAAGTCCTCCTAAAAGATGGAATAGATAGAACCACATAATTAATTAGTAAGTCAGACATCTCATCTGAAGCATTGGTCCTTAGAATGCAGTGAAACCAATGAGGTTCTGCTAATGAACAAGCTGTTTGGCTTTTGGAAGGAGGCCCTGCAACACAGAGATTCTGAAACTGTGTTTTGATCCTCTATCTCATGCCTTCCTGTGTTATTGGCCAACGCCAATGTGTTAATAATGCCTTCAGTATGAAGACTTGTTTCAGATGTGGATCTCTCAGAGAATTTGTGAGGGAAATTCATTTCCTCCTCTGGAAAAAAAAAGGAAGTGGATTTTTTAAAATAAGAATTTCCTCTCCTAAGGATCTGGTTTTCCCATTGTGAGTAGACAGAGCATTGCTATCGTTGCACTGAGGTGCTGAGAACTGTGATCTGTAGTAGAACCAAAAGGCTTTAGTTGAAGAAAGCAGAAGAACAACTACTTCCTTATCAACTCCAAGGAGGTGAGGCAGATGCTTACAAGATAATATTTACAAAGGTTTATTCATTCAACAATTAATTCTTTATTGACCATCCAATACTTTACAAAACTGAAATTTCAGAGCTACAGATGGCAGATAAATAGATCTGCCACGCTGGAGTGTCATACATTTGAAATGGAAGATAATAAACATAGCGATTCTAGTGTTAAAATATTATTCTATTTGTGTTTACTTAAATAAATAAATAATTTCAGCCCCATCAGTCACAGTTTCCCCTCTCTCCTTCCCTTCAGCCTCTCCTCTTTGCAGAAAACCGCAGGCCTTCTATGTATAACATGGACTCCCTGAGTCCAGCTGTCTCTTCGAGTACTCTCTCCATCTTTCCCCCAGCTGATCCCTCCTGTTCACATGCCCACACGCATCCAGACCCCTGCCCCATGCCTGTATGCATGACATATCAAGTTGCAGTAAGACTAGACATCTCCTTTCCTATTAATACTGGATAATGCGACCCAGGAGGGAAGGGTCCCAATAGCAGGCAAGAGAGTCAGAGGCAGTCTCAGCTCCCATTGTTAGGAGTCCCGTAAAATCAAGCTACAAAACTGTAACATATGTGTAGAGGGCCTATGTCAGTCCCATGCTGGATCTCTGGTTGCCGGTTTAGTCTCAGTAAGCCCAGTTAAGTTCATTCTGCGGATTTTCTTGTGGTGTTCTTGACCCCTCTGGCTCCCAAAATCTTTCCTTCCTATCTTCCACAGGATTCCGTGAGCACTGCCTAAACGGTTGTCTGTGAGTCTCTGCATCTGTTTCCATCAGTTGCTGGGGAAAGCCTCTCAGATGATAACTGGGATAGGCACCAATCTATGAGTAAAGCAGAATATCATTAAGATCATTTCATCGACTTTTTTTTTTATTTCCAGTCATGTTTGTTTCTTTCCTAGGTCTCTGAGCTGTTCAGCTTCTGGGTCCTCCCCCTCTTCTCGCCAGGCGATGTCGGGGTGGGCTCCCTCTCATGGTGTGGGTCAAGTTGGAACAGTCATTGGTTGGCTGCTTCCATAATTTCTGTGTCACCTTTACCGAAACACAACTTGTAGGTAGGGCAAATTGTAGATCTAAGGTTATGTGACTGGGTTGGGGTACTAATCCCTACACTGGAAGTCTTGTCTGGTTACCGGAGGTGACTGGTTCAGGCTCTGTATTTCCCATTGTCAGGAGTCTTAGCTGGGGTCACCCTCATAGATTACTGGGAGTTTCCATTGCTGTACATTTCTAACCTGTCCCAGAGATGATTCCCTGAATCCAGCTGTTTCTCCAAGTACTTTCTTCCTCCATCCTTCCCCACCTTATCCCTGCTTTTCCCATGCCCACACCCATCCAGATCCCTCCCCCACCCACTTGTGATGTCTATTCCATTCATGAGATTCATGGGAGATTCATGAGTCCTTCCTTGAGCCCTTCTTGTTACTTAGCTTCTGTGGATTGACACATAGTTATTATTTATTTTATGGCTAATGTCCACTTGAAAGCAAATATATAACCATTTTTGCCTTTTTGTGTCTGGATTACCTCACTCAGGATGTTTTTTTCTAGTTCCATTCATTTGCTGGCAAATTTCCTGATGCCATTGTTGTGTTTAACAGCTGAGTAATACTCTACCACATTTTATCCATTCTTCAGCTGATGGACATCTAGGTTGTTTCCAGGTTCTGGCTATTATGAATAAAGCTGCTGTGAACATAGTTGAGCAAGTGTCCTTTCTTTAACAAAATAAATGAACTTAGATTGTTGAATTTTCCATTGATAAATAAGATTCTATTATGTCTAGTGAGGATTTAATCTTATTATGAACATAATAAAGATATAAAATGTTATGTTCCAAAATTGATTATATTACTGCGTATCAAATCAATTAATTTTATCCTCTATACAAAGCCATATGCATCTTTGAATACGACAATTGCAAGAACTTTTATCCAGTTTCAACTTTTTCATATCTCCCAGGTCCTATTACAGATGCAAGAAATTTCATAACTACACATGGGTCAGTGACAGGTCTGGATTTTAGTAAAAAAGCTCTCTATCTGACCTAACCATTTTTTTCTAACTTATTTCTCTTTCTTGGTGCCTTAGTGGAGAATTACAAAACTTGAACTCTGCCTTAGGCCCTGATATTATTTAAAATATCATCCAAGGCCAGGAGCAAGCCACCTCCTGGCCTCTGACAACATGAGACAGATAAACCACTTTGTCTTTCTCATTTTAAGTTTGAGTTTCTATTACTGCAGCTGTTTCTGCTTCTCCCTCAGGACAGCCAAGTTAGGCTCTGAACATTCTTTCTCATCCTTAAGAAGTAATTGAGGAGGAGATACCATGATGTCTTTAGTGTATGTGTGTGTGTGTGTGTGTGTGTGTGTGTGTGTTTAAAAAAAAGCATTAAACACTGTTATCAGTGTTAAAATATTGGAATAAAAGAGTCCTAGGAATTCATTGATTTCAAGAGTAGGAAACAGAATCATTTTGGGATGGATTTAGGAATATCATAATTATTGAGGATAAAAGTAGGCATACGTTAAACTATTTTCCAATTCAACCTAATATTTTCTGTAAAAGGGAAAACTGATAACTGCTAGGAAAATGATTTTCTTATCATAACACATTTTCTAGAAGCCAAGAGCTTTAGGTCTGATCTCCTGACTACTGGTTTGTATGTTTCCTTTACATTATGAGTTCATTGCATCATCCTTTTATCCCAAGAATGTGCTCATCCCATGACTTCGGCGGTTATTATCGGTAATGAATTTACAGTCTTCTAATGTGTGATTCGACGTTTCAGTCCTGTCTTTACAAGGTCATGTATATTTCACTTGTGTCCAATTCGAGGGCATAAAACGGCATTTAAAAGAAAAAGATCCCCCCCGAATAGTTCATATGAGTGTGTGTCTTAATTAATGCTTTTAAGCAAATGACAGTACACACTAATAAAACCGTAAATAAAAATGGACAGGAGTGACAGTTTGAGATCCAGCCTGCCTTAGCACCATTCTTGCTAATTGCTGCAGTCGCAAATTAATGGAAGCCTTTTAAATCTCTTGACAGTGGTTATGCAACTTTCTGCAGACAGAGAGAACTCTAGGCAAAGCATAACAGATGCGATCATTAATATGCAGCTGCATATGCTTCAAAGCTCTGAGTTTTGTGAGTCTTTCCCTACCTCATTATATGTTTCATTGCCAAAATAGATCAATGAATCTTCCATCTGAGAGGGAGCAGAGTGGTCCCATTTCAATGGGTCTCAGCCCTTTCTATGCAAACTTGAGGAAGTTAAAATGAAACTGTTCTTATGTGAAAACAAGATCATGCTTGTTTTCACAAACATATGGTTAAAGCCTTATGACATGGTCTGGGAATAATATTATTTTAATTTTAGTACTGCACCGACTGCATGAGTGTTTGCAATTCTCTGTTTATGTGGAAAAAAATCAATCTATCTACTGATTTATTTAAATATTCAGTGTTTTAAGATAGTAACTAGGAGACAACATATCAATTTTATTTTAATGTACAAATTCTTGAATTGTTCTATCTATAGAAATTAGCCATGCATTGATAGGTTATTGCTATCAGCACCAGGGGACTGTGAACAAACACCTAAGGCAGACAGACCACAATTGTTTCAAAAGCTGGTCTTATGTTTACTGTGTACTATCTTACTTCAAATAGGAATGATGAACCTTTGTAATGATAAATAACATAAATGAATATATATGTCTTTCAGAACATCTATTCATCCATGATGGATATATATACATACATACATACATACACATATACATGTATATATATATATTCACATTTTAAATATTTTATTGAAAGAAAAATGGGACTTTGAAATAAACTGAGTTCTGCAGTCCGGTTTCAGTGTTAACTTCAATGTCTTGGTGGATAAAACAAGAACAGTAAGTTGTGTCAAGCTGAAAAGCAGCTATCCACGTCCCAGATTCCATTGAGAATATAGGAACTGATAAGATCACTCTAGGATTCTGCATGTGTTCTTCCACACCGTACACAGCACATGTAGCTTCAGGTTGCTTACAGTGGTGCTCCTACAGTGGCTCTTAGGCATGTGAATGGAAATTTGATAAAATGTGTACTTTAAACGACTTAACAAAATCCTCCAAGGTCCTTTCTTTAAAAACATCGAATACATACTCTAATACTTCTTTGTGAATTTTCAGGTTTTGTTCTTATTTTCTTAATCATTTATTTTCTTTTAAAGTGAAACAAAACAAAGCAAAACACCCTACCCTTCAAAATGAATGGACTCAGAAACAGTGGGACGTCTTTACATGGTGTTTCTGTAACATTGTTTTAAACAACAAAAACAACCACCACTGAAGTGTTCATCTAATTAACCTTAATCACTAAAAACCCATGAGTCATAGGAGGCAGAGGCAGGCGGTTCTCTGTGAGTTTGAGGCGAGCCTGGTTCCAGGACAGGTTCCAAAGCTGCAAAAATACCCTGTCTCATAAAACAAAAACAAAAACAAAAAAAATCCATGAGTCAGATATTGGAGTAAAATTTATAAGATCAGAGAACTGGGAGCAACTATAGTTGTTTCTGATACGTCTCCTTTCTCCACACAGAAAGGCTCAGGTCTTGTCTCCATTTCACCTTGTCACTTCCTACCTCCACCTCCCAAGTGCAGGGATTAAAGGCCTGAGCCACCACTTCCCAGTTTATTTGGTTAACTTGTGACTAATTCTGTCCTCTGATCACTAGGCAAACTTTGTGTGAACACAAACAAAATATCACACAACATATCACCAACAACACCCTTGGCTATACTCACATAGTACTGAAATGAACTCACGTCTCCTAAGAAGTTTCTCAAGAGTTAACATCAAAAAGGCTGAGGTACCATGAGTACATTGTGGGATATTGCTATGGTGTAACCTCTGAATCAAATCACTAAATTACAGATTGTTGTTGTGGAAGGTCCTTTTGTATTTCTGTTGTTTTTATTGGTTAAATAAAGAGACTGTCTTGGCCTTTTGATAGGGCAGTCCTTAGGTGGTCAGAGTAAACAGAACAAAATGCTGGAGAGAAAGGAAGTGTGACAGACGCCATGCTTTTCCGGCCCAAGATGAACAGTGGTTAGACTCATGCCGGTAAGCCACAGCTCAAGTGGCAATACACATTAATAAAGATGGGTTAAAATAATATGTGAGAGTTAACCAATAAGGGACTGGAGATAATGGACCAGACAGTATTTCAATAAATACAGTTTCTGTGTAATTATTTCGATGGCCGGGAGCCGTGCGGAAGGACGCAGCCCACACACCTCTTACTACAGATTGTGAGCATTTTTACTGAGTTGAATACTCTGAATGTAGATTTTCTAAAAAGTGAAAGAATATTTACTTTGTTGCTATGATTAAAGTAAAATTTTCCATAGATTCATAGTTCATACTAAGTCTTGATTCTCATAATCTTTATATATTATATCCCACAAAATCATATGATCACAGAGCAAATACACATTTCATCTAGACATTGAAGTTCATACGGAGCTCCCCTTTTTCATGAGGAATATTACTCAGAACACTGCAGAGTATAGTAGAAATTATAGATCACTCTAAGTTACATACTATAAATTGCATACTCTCTTTTTATATAGGTAAATATCTACATTAAGTTTTATTTTTTATTTTAAACTATTTTTATTTATGTGTATGTGTATATGCAAATACCTACAGAGGCCACAAAAATGGTTGCAGATATCTTAGAAGTGGAGCTACAGGGAATTGTAAGCTACCTACCATGTGTGCTGAGTATTGAACTTGGGTTCTCTGGAAAAATAAACAAACCCTTTTAACTGTCAGATCTTGTCTACAAGCTAAGCAAGGACGATTTTCTCAGTTAAACACTGTAAGAGATTAGTAACTCTAAATAACGATGCGTTAGAATCATTACAAATCTATATTACATCCAAAGATAGTTGAAACTCATGATTTTTTTGAAAATTTCCTTTTGATATACTTGACTATGAGTAAATGTGAAACCACAGAAGCTACTAATATATAGTATGCATGTATATATAAATATATACACACATACATATACATATGTATACACATACATACATATACACACAGACACACATACACATATATATGGTTAATACCTTCAGTGATGTGGCAGGATACAAGATCAACTAAAAAAAATCAGTAGCCCTCCTATACACAAAGGATAAAGAGGCAGAGAGGAAAATCAGAGAAACAACACCTTTCACAATAGCCACAAATAGCATAAAGTATCTTGGGGTGACACTAACCAAGGAAGTGAAAGACCTAGTTGACAAGAACTTTAAGTCTCTGAAGAAAGAAATTAAAGAGAATACCAGAAAATGGAAAGATCTCTCATGCTCTTGGATAGGTAGGATCAACATAGTAAAAATGGTAATCCTACCAAAGGCGGGGGGGGGG
>PVIU01029169.1:0-17947 GCA_004026605.1 Ondatra zibethicus
CTTCTGCATTGCTGGTGGGAATGCAAGCTGGTACAACCCCTATGGATGTCAGTGTGGCGATTTCTCAGAAAATTAGGAAACAACCTTCCTCAAGACCCAGTAATACCACTTTTGGGTGTATACCCAAAAGATGCTCAATCGTGCCACAAGGACATGTGCTCAACTATGTTCATAGCAGCTTTATTTGTCATAGCCAGAACCTGGAAACAACCTAAATGCCCCTCGATCGAAGAATGGATAAAAAAAATGTGGTACATTTACACAATGGAGTACTACATAGCAGAAAAAAATAACGGCAGCCTAAATTTTGCAGGAAAATGGATGGAACTAGAAAGCATTATTTTGAGTGAGGTAACCCAGACACAGAAAGACAATTATCACATGTACTCACTCATAGGTGGTTTTTAAACATAAGGCAAAGAAAACCATCTTACAAACCGCAATCCCAGAGAATTTAGACAACAATACGGACACTAAGAGAGACCTACATAGATATAATCTACGTGGGAAGTAGAAAGTATAAAAAGACAAGATCTCCTGAATAATTTGGGAGCATGGGGACCTTGGGGGAGGGTTGAGGGAGGGAGGGGAGTGGCAGGGAGGAGAGCAGAGAAAAATTAAAAAAAAATTAAAAATTAAACAACAACAAAAAAAAGAAGCTAAAAAAAAAAAGCACAGAACAGTGGTGGGCATCTATAATTCCAGCACAGAGGAGACGACAGACAGACCCTTGGAGCTTACTAAGCAGCCAGCCTAACCAAATCGGTGAGCTCCAGGTTTAGTGAGGGAAGAGCTTGTCTCAAAAGCTAGAGTGGAGAGTGACCGAGGAAGACGCCAGACATAAACCTCTGGCCTCCACATGTGTGGGCACATATAGGAACACACATCTGTGCATGTACTTGCATACACCCACAGGAACACACACATATACAAGAAAGGAAGAGAGAGAAGGAGGGAGAGAGAGAGAGAGAGAGAGAGAGAGAGAGAGAGAGAATTTATTTTAGAAACTGCCAATTCAGTTCAAGTGTGACAGAAGGTCACAGGGTAGGAGCTGAGCCCACTGAAATGTCCCTGTAGTTGTGGGTCTTTTGTGACTCATAGGAGGCATTCAGAGAAGTTTAGAGAAAGCTATTGTCTTGGTTTCTTTTCTATTGCTATGAATAGACACCATGAGCAAGGCACCTTATAGAAGAACAAGTTTATCTGGTGCTTATGGTTTCAGAGGATCAGAGTCCTATGACCCTCCTCATAGGGAACATGGGAGCAGGTAGGCAGGCATGACTATAGAGCAGGAGGTAAGAACTTACATTTTGATCCACAAACATGAGGAAAAGAGAGTTAACTGGAAATGGCATGAGTCTTTTGAAACCTCAAATCTCACCCCTAGTGACATATCAACTCCAATAATATCATACCCCTTAGTAATTCCCAAACAATCCCATCAACTGGGGATCAAATATTCAAACATATAAGCCCATGGGGAGGCACTCTTAAACCACAACAGCCACTAAGCTGGGACTAGGCCTCATAATGAATCGCCTTTAGTTACTCAAAGCCAAGCATTTCATGAAAATGCCTCCATTCTACAAGTAACCAGTACAGAACCCAGAAATAAATGCATTCGTGTTTGAAATAGGTTGACTCTGTATCTCCTGTTGGGAAATCAAGTGAATCAGAGTTCCCACCAAGGTCTACTATTCTGGCCACTTGTGTTT
This sequence comes from Ondatra zibethicus, assembly GCA_004026605.1. NCBI lineage: Eukaryota > Metazoa > Chordata > Mammalia > Rodentia > Cricetidae > Ondatra > Ondatra zibethicus. The sequence continues at coordinate 1,716 of PVIU01029169.1, forward strand.
CTTGTTCACTAAAGCCTCAGTGGTTCTTTCAAAATAATCTAATGTGTGCTTTCTAAATATAAGACCCCACACAATGATGTCTTATAAGGTGACATAATTCTTACAAAAGCTCTGCTAGGTGGTAAGCAAACTGTGTTGTTAAGTAGGGTAGAGCTGTGCTGGAGTTTCAGTATAAACTGTTAGTATGTGCTATGGTTCTTGTATCTGCAGATGTCCATATTCGGGAGAGCGAGGTTTGCTCAGGTGACATCAAACTGTTTCACAAGACACACGGATAAGAGACATGATTCTACTCCTAACCAAGAAATAAGCAGAAGATATTTGAGCCTTTCATTGTCAGCTTTTGTTGTCGTTTTCCTTTTTGGTGCAGGGGAATTGTCTGTATTCTGTCAATCATGATTTAAATAAACACTGATTGGCCATTGGCTAGGATGTATAGGTGGGTCAACCAGACAGGATTTAGAGGTGGGGCTATTAGACCAGGAGAATTCTGGGAAGCAGGAAGCTCTCTTGGCATTCCTGCCTGGACCACCGAAGAAACAGGATGTAACCTGCCCCACTGAGAAAGGTACTGAGCCATGTGGCTAACATAGATAGGGATAATGGGTTAATATAACTTATAAGAACTAATATGAAGCCTGAGCTAATGGGCCAATCAGTTTATAACCTAATACAGACTCTCAGTGTGATTTTCTTTGGGGCCAAACAGCTGTGGGACCTGGTGGGAGGACAGAAACCCCAACTACCGGGCCCTCATACTACAGAATGGCACCTAACCCCAACAAGCAGCCTGGCCCTTCATGCTACACCTTTTGTACTAGGGTGAACCCAGGGTCTTGTACATCTTCACACTGGTCTACCCCCTCATCCCTTCCACCTACTTTTGGAAGAAATTTGTTTTTCTGATTTTTGTAATGCCCGTTTAAACAGAGGCTCAAGGTCTCACATGGACACAATTGTTGGTTGTTATTTTCATCTATCTATCTATCTATCTATCTATCTATCTATCTATCTATCTATCTATCATCTATCTATCTATCATCTAGCTAGCTAGCTACCTATCTATTTATTATGTATACACATGCCAGAAGAAGGCATCAGATCTCACTACAAATGGTTGTGAGCCACCATGTGGTTGCTGGGAATTGAACTCAGGACCTCTGGAAGAGCAGCCAGTGCTCTTAATCTCTGAGCCATCTCTCCCGCCCCAGTTGCTATTTTCTTAATGCCAGCACTGAAGTTGAATTCTTTTATGCCATTGTTTGGAATGATTTGAAACTTCTTAGGTGAGCCCACCTACAGTTGGCCACAGTAAAGAAAATACAACATGAAGATACATACTACATAATGCATAGAGCATTTGCCAGAGCAAGAGGTTTCCCATTTGCGTGACAGAAGCCTTGTGGGTTGATGTGGGTATTGAGTGCATCTTGGGTCTGAGGGTAGGAAATGGTGAACTAGACAAAGAGTCAGATCTGCCAAAAAAAAGCAGTGCAGTTGCCATGAGCAAGGAAAACTGGCAGACCATTGGCAGATTTTCAAATGCCAAGGCTAGGTTTTGAAGTAAGAGAGCATGGTCGCCAAAACTGTGGGGATATTTTAAAATGTGGTTGTACTTCTGTTTAACTGAGCTGGTGTCAACCGCCTGGGGTGATGACATGATTACTTTTGGGCTCTTGGCATTCTCCAACCCTTCCAGCTATAGAAGGGCCTTTGAGACCAGCAGTTAGCTTGCAAGAGAAGAGAGTTTGGCGATAGGAAAAGATCATGGGTACGAAGCAAGTCTGCCAATTTCTATGGCTCCGAAGAGAATAGTCACCCGAGGCACCTCCCAAATCAAGCTCACTTAGAAAAACGCGGCAAGAGGGCTCGATATTAGGACCTTGATGAGCAAGTTCTTTATGGTAGCATCTCAACTGTGGCCCGAATCCCCCTTCTTAAAATAACTGACAGGGGGAAGACCCGATCTTGGCTTCACAGTGTAGGCACATGTGTGAGCCACTTTGCCACTTTATTTTGTCCCTTCTTAATTCTCTACATGTAATGACCCTTGACTTTGGGAAATCAGATATCTTAGAAAACTATGAGAACAGTGCTTTTCATATGGATCTGTAATGTGTCTGCCTATTGATGCACACACACATGTATGTTTATGATTTGAAACCATCTTTGTTTTCTTTAGATCAGTAGAGCCATCCATTATAGTCTCTCCTCCTAGCTTACTGACCCTCTGTAGTTTTATAGCCAAAGTCCTTGCCGCTGCCTCTTAATAGAATGCAAAGCACATAAGTACATCTCCGCTGTCACAAAGAACGACTTTCCAGGAATCATTTTCATTAAAATCCATATGTCTTATACATGTTTTTGTAAAGATAGATGGATCTCTCCTACGGTTGGACTGTTGCCAGGCAAGAGGACCAAGCTGGGGCTCAGGGGTACTGGACATGCTAGCTTGAACTCCTACCCCTTCAGAGCAGGGAGGAATGGAAAGGGTTTGGCTCAGGCCACACTTGCACTAAAGACATTACCAACTTGGCACAGAAGCCTGTGTCTGGCCTTGATGCGCCCACCCATAGCTCTAGCATGTTCACCGCCATGACACTGGAATCTTTGAGAGCACAGAGATGTGAAGAAACAAGCCCCACGGCTGGGTCTCCAGAAACCTTGCTCTGTGTCAAACCAAGATGCAATGGGCTTCAAGCAGGGACAGTGGCAGACTAGGAAGGAAAAAGACAAAACATACATTTTCCTCTAGCAGAAAGGTCTGCCACAGAGAGGAGAAACTTCTAGAGTGCTGAGAGGGTGAAGTGGGGTGGTCAGGGGAAAGGCGGGAAAGGGAATCTTCTCTCTTTTCCAGAGATACAGCAGGAGGGTCAAGATGGCAGTGGGAGGATCAAGATGGCAGTGGGAGGGGTGAAGAATCTTTGAAATGTGCACACACCAAATACACAAGGTAAAAGCAGGCTAGACATGGAAGTGGAGGAAAAGGATCCTGGAGCCTGCAAGTGAGGATTCTGATCTTGGTCAGTTTCCCACCAGCTGCTGGTTCTTGGCTTAGGATTTTATCCACAGTGAGTCTCAGTTTCCTCGTCTGTGAGGAAGGGAAGTGTTTGAGTTTCATGACCTAGAGCATCTAGTCTTTTAATTATGTATGTGAGAGAAGGAGGCCCACGAGGCGCCTACTCTCCGAAGCTTGATCGGGAAGGCTGTTGCCTGACATGGCACTCATCGGATTAGACCTGCTAGTGAGTGCCTTCACATCACCCCTTCAGGGTAAGCAAAGCCCAATGGTAAGACTGACAGTGTTTTCTCTTATGATACACTTGTATCACACGATTGTATCAGACCCCACCCGGCAACTCTAACATTCTTCTTCTCCCCGCCCCCCCCCCCCCCCCCCCCGCATTAGGTTGAGCAGTCTCCGCCCCCATTTCTATGGCTATCATTGTGCAGCTTGTTATCTCTCCTAAGGAGGATGGGCAAGCTGGATTTGGGAAGCTACCCTTTTGCCCCTGTACTCCCTCCTCTGTGCCCTTCCCCCTCACATAGCTCAGAATCCTGTTTGCTGGGGAAGGAAGGTCATAGCTCACTGCTCTCCATCTGGGTGGGCACGTTTTCTCTGGAGTGCTCTGCCGCTCCAAGCACCATTGTTCAGAGGTTGGTTGCTGTGCAGCTAACAGATCTGATTCGTATTTGAGTAAAATTAGCTAGATGAATCAAATTTGTCCTGTGCAGGTGGAGCATTTTCCCTAGAACTCTTGTAAAAGTGGAAGGAGAGAACCAACTCCACAGAGCTGTCCCCTGTCCTCCACGTTTGCCCCTCCATGCATATATGTACATATGTGCAGACATACACATACATTAATCAAATACATTCCTTCTGTCATGTACAGGGGATTTAGAGATTCTGACCCTGGTATAGAAACATTGATAAAGATGGCCAGCTTTGCTAAGTCTTTCTGAGGGCTAGTAGACATTTCCTCATTGTCTATTGTCTAGCAACACAGAATGAATGTTCATTCATCTGACCAAGACCCCCCACAGCAGGGATTCCCAGGAAAGTTAAGGCATAGTCATGATTAGTGCAAAGACAATGGTGGACAAACTGGTAGACAATGAAATATTCTCTAGATATATTGAAGAATTTCCTTTTGGAAACATTAGAGCTATAAAATTATTCCTCCATTTGAAAGGGGAATTTGGGCATCAGAAAAAAAACATTTTGATACACAAGTTAAAAACTGATAAAGACCACAAAAGTCCTAATATTATTGTATGCTTCCTTGAAGAAGAAGCTGAGGCTCACCAATGGAGAGAAGAGTCCCCGAGAAACACAGGTGGTTCAAAGCAGAACTGAGGCTCAGTCTGGGCCATGTGACTTCCGGTCAGTTCCCTTTTCTCCTTTCCCGGTCAGTTTCTTCTGAACAGAACGGGCCCAATCTGCAGATGGAGGACATGACTCTGCCAAGTGGTAACATCAAGCCTCTCAGCTGCCTGCAGGATCTCCCAGCAGCCTCTCTGGCCCAAGACCTCCTTAGTCTCTGGAAGTTTGCTCCAGGATCCCGGACTGCATTATACTGCTGGCCTGCCTCTGTGCATATGTGCAGCGTGCACTCCCAGGCAGCACTTACACTGTGATCCTCTTGTTCCGGGTCACATTCCTTGTTTGGGGACACCATCTGGCAGAGTCAAGGCTCAAAAAATATTTGTTGAATCCATGATTAAAAAATTGAAGATGGCACTAATGACTGAATGAGCAGGAGCCCGTGTGCTCTGCCTACACATCCCACGGCTGGGCTAAGGCATTCTGTGTGAAAATGTAGGAAGACCGTGGAAAGAGTGACAAGTGAAATTATCATGACAGTAAAGACAATCAGGCTGGGGACCGAGGCGGAGGCTGCTATATTCACATGTGATAGGGAAAAGTGTAAAACTGTAGTTCCTGTAGGAAGCGGTACCCACATGGTACCCATTACTTCTTGCTTAGCCCAAGGCTGGGCACTACTTGTCATCATGCCTTCATCCAGAATCTTTTCTTATCATCAAAACCCAGATGCAAAAGTAGTATGACCACACAGTCTCTCTGTGTGTTTATTAAAAATCCCAGAGAAGCACCAAGTCCTCTACCCTATTCAATTTCTTCAGCAACTGGGAGATGGCAGATAATATTATTTTCATTACTATTGGGGAAACTGAGGCAAGAAGCTGATTTTCATCTTTCTAAACTTGTGCTCCAGCCATCGGGCAAACGAAATTCTTCTCCTGTTCATTTAGTCTAATGCTAAAATTTATACAGGGTGAATGTTTTTATGTTGTTTCCATAGGGCAATCTAAATTTTTCTTGTGATGTTAAAACTAATGCTAATACCCATGCACATGCACACACGATTTTGTCTGAGCTAATTTAATGCAGTCCCCATTTACTAATAAGGGCATGCACCATAGCAATCCTGCAACACTATCTTGCAATCTAAAATGTTCCTGCATAATCTATAACTGTAACATCACCAAGAAGCTCTTTTGAAAACTTCCCATAGAGGAAGAGAGAAGACACAAAAAGTTGCAGTTGCGGGGCTGGGTGAGGGGTCGCACAAGAAGTCTTAGAAGAAATCCATGATGATATCAGTGCCGCTCCTAGTGTGGACACGGTTTATATTTTCTACCTGCAATGAAACTGTATGTCTCTGCCAAAGAGATAAAGCGACGGGGAACATAAGAAACAGAAGGCTGTTTGTGGCTGTCGTTTGATCAGACTTTGGCGAGTTGTTCTCTTGGTCCTCTGCGTTGACCTACATTACTTGTGAACCATGGATACTACCACCATCATTCCATAGAAATAAGCCATTACTTCCAAACGGGAAGTCCTGCAGTGACTTGATCACCCTCAACTCCGTTCTCTCCTCCAACCATACAGTAGATGAAAGGTGCTATAGAGGATGGACAGAGCTGGAAACAGCTTTTTCCTGGAGACTTTTTTTTTTTTCAAGATCAAAATCAGAAGCCAACCTTTTAAGGAGCAGCTCTGAATTTAATTTCCTTCCCTTTGTTCTTAGTTTTAATTTCACCCCAACTGCACTTAAATCTCCAGTGTTCTTCTTTCCCATTGAATGCCAACGAATTGCACTTCTGTCGTCCCTTTCATCTGGGAGCCACAAGGCTCTCTGAAGCTTCTCTGATGAGCTTCAGAGGAGTGGTCCATCAGGTAAGTCCTTTGATATGCTTCTTTGCTGAATGCATAGCAAGTGGAGACTCCTCCATAAAAGCAATGCCTTCTGGACCATAGGCAAAGGCGATTTCAAAGGGTGGCTGGACTTGGGTGGATGGCAAGGTTCTCATGGGGTCTGTTAGAGTTAGGGTTAGGTACACCTATGGAAGAGTTCATAATCACGTAAGCCCACATTGGCACCCTGGCTGTACTTCAACATTTCCAACCTGCACAAAATGCCTCGTTTGGAAAGCTCAATCAGCTATCCTTCTCAGGATACAGGTGCTTGGGACTGGATATGAACTGGGCATCCAGGCTGGTGGATGTATCCAGAGGTCGGCTGCTTTATGGATAGGTGGTTGCTACTATGGATAGGTGGTTGCTCATTTGATTATTTCCTTAGTAAAGCTTAAGTTCAAAGTGAACAAACAAAAACCAAAAGGAAGTCTTTTCGAGTTCATGTTCACTTCCCAAGGCACCCTGGGCTATTTTCTTGATAAAATCTAAAATATGTCATAGACTCTCTGGACAAGAAGATCTAAGATCCATGTTGCAAGTGAGAAAGAGAATTACTCTGAATACCTGAAGCCAATTTTCATTTGACAGCTGTGTGATCAATGGTGCCTTGTCCCACAACCTCAGCTACCTTGACAAGTAGGACCAGTTCCATTGAAAAAGTACCCAGGCGTGCAATTTATCACAGGTTCAGGTTGCATGGGCGTAGACCTGGGGCATCCTACTGGCAAGCTTACAGTGGCTCAGAGCTTAAACAGTAGAGCAAGTTTAAAGAAGTAGCAGATATGAGTGCTGTCCTATTTCTTTTAAAAAAAACAAACCAAACTAGTCTTTTTTTGGGGGGGGAAAACTGAGTAATAGAAAAACTTAACCCCTTTTTTTCCACCACGAAAGACTGTACAGATTTCTCTTTAAAAATAAAATGTATTTGTTGCAACACTTTTTGAAGGGAACCAGTGACTTCTGGCATCTCTCCCCAGATCTGTGCTCATTCTTGCCAAAGAACTTTTGGTGAGAATGAGGCACTAGCTGAATAGAAGATAACATTTGAGGACCCTGACTTCCATCACTCACGCCTGCGTTCAGATTATCAGCCCTATACCAAATCACATTAAGCAGGAAGATTCTGGGTTAGTGACGTGGCGAGAGCACAGGAGTCTCATGTCCCTTTCTGCCCAACCAGATAGCTCTCCCTAGCAGAGAGCTAATTTTGTTGGATTTCAGTTGTCATAAGGAAGTCAAAGCATCAGGAAGTCCATCCTGTTTCCTGGTTTCACAAAAGTATGTCAAGGACCCAGAAAGAAAACATTTCAAAACATAGGCTCACCTGTGCACTAATAAGCTTCACGTTACTGGAAAGAATAAGTCAACTAACTTATAAACACAAATACTTCTGGATGACCATTTTGATGGTGAACACTCAAGATCAGGCAACTCCATTGGTTTGGCCTCCGGTGAGGGTGGAAACTACCTATGGCTAGATGACTTGCTGGAATGAGCGGTCATATCTTGAGCCAGGAAGAGAGAAAGAAAGAGATGCTGGGTCCCATAGCTCTCTTTAATAGTACCTTTCATTAATCTGAGGACTACCTACTAGGCTCACCTGTTAGAGATCTGCAGCACATCCCAGTTCTGCCACCCCAGGGACCACACCTTTATATATGGACATTTCAGGGACGTGATAACAACAAGCCACAGCCATGGGAAAGGCCCATGGCACTAGCAATGTTCATTCACAGATGGCCATGAACAGAAATGCTATGACGGACCTATCAAAATCAGGTAATATTTCAAGAAGCCAAGCATAGGAAACCAAATGCTACATGATATACCATACAACATGTGGAGGATCTAAAGCAATTGTTTTCTTTGGACTGTGGAGATAGTTTAGTGGGTAAGAGGGATTGCTACACAAACATGAGGCCCTGAGTTTAAATCCCCAGCAACCACATAAGCAGAGCACTGTTGATTTTATTGACTCTACATTTTTCTCTACTCCCCTCCCTGCCTCTTCCCCTCCCCTTCAACCCTCTCTCATGGTCCCCATGATTCCAATTTACTCACTTCCCATGTAGATTAGATCTATGTATATCTCTCTTAGGGTACTCATTGTTGTCTAGATTCTCTAGGATTGTGATTTGTAGGCTGGTTTTCTTTGCTCTATGTTTAAAAACCACTTATGAGTGAGTACATGTGATAATTGCCTTTCTGGGTCTAGGTTACCTCACTCAATATGATGTTTTCTAGCTCCATCCATTTGCCTGCAAATTTCAAGATGTCATTATTTTTTTCTGCTGTGTAGTACTCCATTGTGTAAATGTACCCATTTTCCTTATCCATTTTTCAGTTGAGGGGCATTTAGGTTGTTTCCATGTTCTGGCTATGACAAACAATGCTGCTATGAACATAGTTGAGCACATGTCCTTGTGGCATGATTGAGCATCCTTTGGATGTATACCCAAAAGTGGTATTGCTGGGTCTTGAGGAAGGTTGTTTCCTAATTTTCTGGGAAATCAGCATACTGATATCCAAAAGGGCTGTGCCAGCTTGCACTCCCACCAGAAATGCAGGAGTGTTCCCTTTACCCCACAACCTCTCCAGCATAAGTTGTCATCAGTGTTTTTGATCTTGGCCATTCTTACAGGTGTATAATGGAATCTCAGAGTTGAATAAACTCAGTTCTGATATTAAATAGTATATACTTGTTTCAAATAATTGTAATATACATGATAAAGCTTTTATATTTTATATAAAATTTTTAATTAAAAACTTTAGAAAGTTAGACAATCTTCACCATACCAAAGTCTGCATTTTGAGTCTACCTTCCACATCCTGTGCCCTACAATCACCACTATTCACACGCTTGCAATACCCCCATCAAGCCCACACTCATCCCTCACAAAGGCTTACCCATAGACATCGTATCAACAACACATACATACGGCCTTTTAAGCCTTATCCAAACTTAACCTTCAGTCTCTAGGATTGCATAAGATATAGCAGATGTTTTTTTAAAAAAAATATTGACTGGTGGACTAAATTTGTGTAAAGATTTTGATATCTGAGCATGAATAGGGCAAATACAGTTGAGTAGTGATCAATAAGTGGGTCAGATGATCTTGGAGAGTAACATCCCAGAAGGTGGAGAGTTACCCACAGAGCCATCTGAACCCACTCTTAGTGTCCTTCAGGATTCAACTGTAGACTACCAAAGGCATATCAGGCATTTACAGGTGATTGGTATCATGGTTTCAATGTGGGATAAAGAGAAGAGTGTCAATCTCAAAAGCCATTACAGTGAAGAGATATTTTAGAAAGATTTAATAAAAGGCAATTGTTCTTACTGGAATTTGCATGGGTCACATTTCTTGTGGGTCACTAACCTGATGAATGTAGAGAATGAGATAGAAACCACTGAGTTGGACTTGACAATAGTCCACTCTGAAGTAAAGTGAGCACAGAAAAGCAAAAGCAAGAAGAGAGCGCCCTGGGATCAATTAGCTTGGTGCAAACTGGGGAAAACGAAGTGGATTCCTAGTGTGTTACCTCATTCAACACCAGCCCTGTGCTAGTCAATAGAGTACCCAGGACTTGGATAGAGATTTAAAGAGCACATTGGCTGGAGTCTTGGATGACTTCTGTGTTATCCAGAACAAAATGTGAGTTGAGAGAAGTCTTCTGAGCACACTGAATAATAGGGGAAAATGGCAACAATACTGTTAGAAGATACTTGACAAAAATGAAATATTAGAATTTGCATCTTCTCCAGAAATTGCATCTGTGTACAGGTTGGAGGAACTTGTGACTTCCCACACAATATGAATTGACAGGGTGACCTAAAGCATTCTCAAAAAAAAAAAAAAAACGAATAGATAAATGAAGGCAAAATGGTTCTCTTTTCTGCATGTTGGTAGATCACATTTTGGGAAAATTGCTTTTGGGGTTCATGTTAGAACTGGCCTTTGAATTGGGAAAGTGCTAATGTGTATAAAATAGTTTCAGGCATTGCAAGCATATCAGATGAGAAACAGTAGAAAGATCTGAGGTGAACTACTTGGCAAAGGGATGGCTTGGGGGCCAAGGCAATTAATTACCTTCCCTATCAGAAAGGCTGTCCCAAGAAGACATCTTGTTGGGTCTGTGGGACTAGTCCTACGGGTAGCAACAGCAGTTGGCAGTTATGCAGGTGCAATGGCATTTCAGTACAAACAAGGGATTAAAATAATCACAGCTGTGATTGAAAAGCCACTTACTGCCGTGTGTCAATGGGAATCTTTGTTGGGAGCTTTGCCTGAATACACGTCAAATGGGCATTCTAAGTTCTCCTTTAGAAATATGCTGTTGCCATAATGGCACAGTATAAAAATGTTTGAAGGTGTGCCCCTGGTTCTCTCTCTCTCTCTCTCTCTCTCTCTCTCCACATACACACACACACACACACACACACACACACACACACACACGAGAGTTGCAGCATCATTTTCTGACTGTTAGACTACTCCAGGGCTTTGCTGTGAGACGGTCAGCTCCTTATGTCAACAAAATAGCATCCTAAGCAAAACCCAGAAAGCATCTGAGAAAGTGGCCCAGGCAGTGGTCACATCAGCAAGGATAAGAGATGGAAAGGCAGTTTATTTCTTCCTGTCCTTGGTAAGATGTACTCCATAAAGCATGGGACTCATTTTGATGCAAACACTTTCATTCTAGAAACACTGTTGCTTCTCCCTGACCCATTCCCTGGACAAAAACCCAGGTCCTGATCTAAAACAGATTCCAAATAAGGTGACACCAATTTTACAGTTTCCTCAACTCTCTGATGAACCTGTACTCACTCCCTTCTTTGCTATCAAACAGTTTACCATCCAGGACTTGAAGGTGGAACTCAGAGGTAGAGCCCACATCTGGCATGAGCAGAGCCCCGCATTCTGTCTCCTATACTGCAAACTCAACAAGCAAGTAAACGTGTGGAGCCCATTTATTAATATACTTTAGGATGTTTTCAACCAAATGGTGAGTTAAACTAGTTTTGCTTTCAAGTTAGAGAGAGGCTATGCAAGACTAGAGTTTTTCTTGGACATATGAAGAGAAGCAACCCTCCAACTGAAGAGGCCCAAGAAACAGCAAGAGGAAGAGGGAACTAACTGCAGGACAAAGTGGTCCAGGCTGACCAAAAAGCAAGGGACCTCTGGCTTTCCTTGGAGAAAGTGGTTTCTGGCAGATTTAGCTGTTTGCTGTCCTCAGCACTCAAACAGGCCTTTAGTTGCTACCAGTTGACAAGGTGACGCATATCGGAAGGACCAGGGCTGTCCACATTAGCTAGTGGCCATCTCAAGGTAAAAGAATCAAGCACCCTCAACTCTGGACAGTCATAGACATTGCTTGCCAAGTAATTGATCAAAGTTTTCCTTCAGGGTAAGTGATATAAAAATAGGTTATATCAAATATATAATATCACAACTGCTATTATTTCTCACTGAGTTTCAACACAATATAAAATGGTCTGAGTGATACCAGGGCAAACTTTACACTGTTGCTACTCAAAACTCAACTGTGTTTCCAGCTCTCACCACCATGTAAGGGTTTTTATTTTGTTTTAGATATAGTGTTACTATGTCAGAGGCAAGGTGGCTCTTGTCTGTTTGTGTTTTTGTTTCTGTTTTTGTTTTTAAGACAAGTCCCTAGGATAGAATCACTCTAGAAGCCAGTGGAGTGAGCACACATGTGTCATGTTATAGACCATGTTATAAAAGCAGTTGTTTCTGCTCCTTTACCACTGGAGTGCCCATCTTGTAGGTCTTGGAGGTCACAAGATCTTCAGCCATTTGCATGGTTGCTGTACACATGATCTTAATGGAAGAGGGGTTCTGGGCTCCTTTGTATGTCTGAATGCCATAGCCTTTGGAATGAAGCTTCTGGAAGGTGGCTGGGCCCAAAGAGAGTCCATGTGTTTCATGAGTTCTTTCCACTTTCAGGCTCCAAGGTACCAGGATTTGGGCTGGGTAAGGCTATGGACGAGCCGGAGCTGGACCACCTCTGACTTCTGCGGAGAGGCGCTTCCTGGGTGGCCCGTGCTGGTGAAGCTGCTGTTCGTCTGGGTCCACTCCGAAGCTCAAGTTCATAGAGTGCTTCTGCCACTTGAGAGTTCTTGATCTCCTCCAGGGTGAGTTCCTTGTGGCATGAGTAGCTAACACCTTTCAGCCCTGCCTGGTGCTAGGAACATTGGATGCTCTCATGGGTTTACTTCATAACCAAGGAATTCACAATGGCATGTAGCTTCACCCTTCACCATCAGAACCTTGTCTTCACTGCCACTGGCCATTGTTGAGGTCACGACCAGGGAGTGTTACCTAAGAATCCCTCCTAATTGAGACATTTCCTCTGAGAGGGAGGAGGGAAACTCATGAGTCATAGGTAGTAAAAGATCCAAGTCCAAGAAAGCTGAAACTCATAAGATTCACAAGGCCACTTCCTAAGCTTACAAGAACAACAACAACAACAAAAACGTAGTTGCTGGCAGAGGAGACTCTCTGACCTGTTAAATAGCCTACAAATTTACAGAGTGCAGAGACCGCAGCTTTCCTGAGCTTTCACTCAGGCCCAGCTACACTTTTCAATGACACAGCTGCGTTTGAGTCATCCATCCATGCTCCTGTAGGTAACTCTGATATGTCCATTGGGTCACCAACTTGGACACAGGCCATTGTTTGTTTGGTCTGTCATTGGCTCTCTATCTGGGGTAAATGGACATCTGTTACCATCTCCCCAGGAAATGTCTCACACAGTTGGCATGAGGAGGAGCACCAGTCTCCTTTTCCTCTGGGTTTGGTGAGGTGTTGATTGTAGAACCACTGGCTTCCAGGTGATACTGCCCACATTTGACACAGAAGGAATCTTGGGCACAGGATCCTTTCTGACATCTCAGGAACGGGGATATATGACATACAGACCTATTCGGCCCAAACATGGTCACTTCTGATCATCTTGAAGCCATTGAGAAAACAAAACCTGATCTATCATACTCTGTCTGAGAAAGGCAACTATTGTTGACAACAATTTTACATTTTAAAATGACTATAGAGAGACCTTGAATGTTCTCAACCCAAGGAAAGGGTAAATGTTTAGGTGTTAGGCATACCAATTTCTCTGGTCATTACACAATATATAAATATATTGAATATCATATGGCATTTCCAAATATGTGTAACTACAGTGGACCAATGAAACTTTTGAAGTTTTCAAAACTAACCCTCTTTGCTGCCAGACCTGTACCATCATGGGCTGCATACATACTACAAGGAGGAGCTTGTCCCAGTTGGCACTGTCCTACCCCCATAGCATGCTCTTCTGGCTGACTCTGACATCTGATGACATAAAAGAACATATTTACAAATCGGCCAAGAAAGGCCCAACTCCCTCTCAAATAGGCATGATCCTAAGGGACTCACATGTTGTGACACAGGTCCATTTTGTGATTGGTAATAAAATCTTGAAAATCCTTAAGTCCAAAGACCTTGCCCCTGATCTCCCCGACGATCACTGCCATTTGATTGAGAAAGTGGTCTCTGTCTGCAATCATCTGAGAGGAGCAGAAAGGATAAGGATGCCAAATTCTGCCTGATTCTGAGAGAGAGAGCAATAAAATCACTTTAAATAAAAAATTTTAAATTACTTAAATGAAAATTCATTAGAAAGTAGAGTTGTCTTTATAATCAGAAATAAATACAGCAAATACAATAAATACAATAAATACAATAAATACAGTGTCTATTATGTCCTAGACAATAAGATATCATATTGTCCCCAAATACCCTTGTTTGTTGCTTGGGGGTGGATAGGGAGGAGGGTACTTCCATATGTCGCTTTGGTTTTGTTTGTTCTGAAAGCCTTGTGAAGGTGGTTGCTCAGGATTTTTTTTTCCCCACTTAAGATTGACTCAGTATTTATCTTAGTATATGGAGTTGATAAGGTAGGTTGAGGCAGGATGAAAGTGTAGGAAACATGGCAGGACCAAAGACAATTCTACTGGGCAAAGACTTTTTAAAAGACATGAGAGATAGATTCTGGTAACATGGTTGATTACTCAAATGACTTGGTGAGCGAGCGAAAGCAGTGAAAAGAGCAAAGGAAATGTGGTGCTGCACCTCTAGGTTCCCTCCTGAAATGTTTCCCCCTCACAGCAGAGGCAAACTGAAACTTTTGATTCCCGGGTCTCTGAGAATGTTCTTTTCTCTCGATATTAATAACTGCAGTTTGCATCACATGCTTTGGTTTAAATCATTTTGGCATCCGTTCATCTAGGTAGTTACAGTTAAGACTTCACACTCGGTAGAGGTATGCACCCCAGATTCTTTTTGGCTCCGTGTGCAGGCAGGAGAGTGCTTTCCTCCACTTGGCTGCCTCAGGGCAGGCTGGGGTGGGGGGGATGGGATAGGGGAGACAAGGGAGCTGGGAAAGCCAGCTGCTGTCCTGCTTCAGTGATCAGGCCGGGTTCCCAAAGTCCTTGTGCTCCTCCCAGTTCAAAGACAAGCTGCAAAATTTAAAGATTTTATTTTAATTATGGGTGGATGCCTGTGTGCCTGTGTGGAGGCAGAAGCATAGGAACGCAGGTGCTGCGGAGGCCAGAGGGACTGGAACCCTTGGAGCTACAGTTACAGGTGGGAGTGGGTGCTGGGATCCGAACTCTGGTCCTCTGGAAGAATAACACCATACACTCTTAACTGCTGCGTCATCTCACTAGCCCAAGAGACCAGTTGCCAACAAAATCGGGTCCTTCATTTGATTTCAAGGTGGGGGGTGGGCAGCATCTCAAGGAAAGTGTATTTAATTATTTGTTTGGGAGAACACGTTTGGCCTGGCGTAATAATAATGCATCAATGAGGGAGGAAACAGTGTGACCCTTGGGAATTTCTTTATTTCAAGATTCTCTCTGAACTTTCCACTTTCTGAGCTGGAAGAAAGGGTAAGCAGCCCTTTCTCTTTCTAACAGGTTGGGACAGAGGCCTGAACATAGCTGCCTTAGTTTAGACTTTTGGCAGGCCCCTCCAACCCTTCTTTGTGTTTCAGGCTGGCTTTTCTCCTAGTATTCTTTGACCTTCTATTGCAAAATAGCATTTTGTACCACTCCAAGTCTATTGGGAGATATGTGTGCCTGAATTATCCCTCTCCTCCTCTACACAGGGGGCTGGAGAGATGGCTCAACAGTTCAGAACTCTGGCTGCTCTTGCAGAGGATCCAGGTTTGACTCCCAGCACCCACCTGGCAATTCACATCATCTGTAACTCCAGTTCCAGAGGATCCAACAGCATCTTCTGGCTTCCTTGGGCA
Organism: Ondatra zibethicus; assembly: GCA_004026605.1. Classification (NCBI taxonomy): domain Eukaryota; kingdom Metazoa; phylum Chordata; class Mammalia; order Rodentia; family Cricetidae; genus Ondatra; species Ondatra zibethicus. The sequence continues at coordinate 17,260 of PVIU01029169.1, forward strand.
TTACAGAGATATGGCAAACTTACGTGCATACAGGCAAAATGCCTCTACACATAAAAAAGAAAGAGAGGGAGGGAGAGAGAGAGAGAGAGAGGGAGAAAAGGGAGGGAGGGAGGAAGGAAGGAAGGAAGGAAGAAAGAAAGGAAGGAGGGAAGATCCACAAAGGCTGAACACACCTATGGTGAAGTTCACTAGCACCAGACAACAACAACAAATCTACTCAAGAAAGAGGTTTGACTCATTGTTTCTGGATCGATGTGGTTTTCTTTCTCCAACTGGAGCTTTGGACCCTTGTTCCTTTGGAAGGATTAGCTTTCACCCTCTTTCCAACACACAGACCATTTGATACTAACCAGCCGATTAATTAAGGCCTCGGCTAGCTGTTTTAGCAGCCATATTATGGAAGCCCTATTGAAATATTTAGAAAGCAATGAAACAGTTGCCCCCAAATCAAACAGCTTCACCCATCTCCACAGGCAGTGTGATGTGGGTTTTTAGGATTTGACATGGTTTTTTAAAAACACCAAGTACAAGCAGAGCATGACGGTGCACATCTGTAAAGTCAGCAGCAGGGAGGTTGAGGCCGGGGAATCACATGCTATCTGAGGACAGCCTCAGAGACAATAAGTTTCCCATGGCTAGAGACTACATAGTAAGAGAGGAGAGAAAGGAAGACAGAGAGAGAGAGAGA
>PVIU01029170.1:0-17947 GCA_004026605.1 Ondatra zibethicus
AACTTTTTGAGAACCGAGTCTTTTTGAATGCACTCCTTCCTAGGCCAGGAGGGATGGGGGTGGGCCTTGGACTTCCAACAGGGCAGGGCACCATGCCCTCTTTCAAGGAAGAAGGGGGAGGGAGGAGGGGTGGGGGGGTAGTGGGAGGGGACCTGGAGAAGGGGAAGAAAGGTAAAAATTTTTATTTCTTTAATTATGTTCTTGAATGGAAAAAATAAAACAAAACAATGTATGGAAAAAAAAAAAGCTCTCCTTCCCTTTAAGGCCCCATCTTGTTTTCTGTTTAATGCTCACTCTCCTACCTTGAAGAAGCTCTGTCTCCTAAAAAACAGAACTTTTTGAAGGGAATTAAGTGTCAGCTTCCTTTCCTGAGACAACCAACTACTGGTGCTGCATCATCTTATAATAATAATAATCATTGTCTTTAACACCTAACCTATTTCCGCAGATTAAATACTTCGATAAGATTTGCGCAGGTAAAACTGACTGACTCCTGGCACTACTCTGAATGAGCTTTTTAGACAAGTTGTGCAACTCTTTCCTTTCTGAGTCTCAATTTCTTCCTTCATAAATGGGAATGATAATGTCTCCTTCTTTGGGCTCTTGTAAAGATTAAAGGAATCAGTGTGGAAATGACACTTACTCTTCCTTGCTCCCATCACATGCCTTTATGCTCCATTTGCCACCCTTTTTTTTTTTGAGCTAAGTTTAAAGGATTTTTAAAATCAGAATTTCACTTCACTCTCCAGGCTTCCTGTCTTGCACAGAAGGGCATGTCCCTCGGAGCTTGGCTATTTCTGGCCAGTTTATTATAGAAGTAATGATAACTATCTTACCCATTCAGAGTGTGGATTTCATGACCAGCACACCCATTCCTTGAGTGTGTCATGAATTCTTTCAAATATGGAATGCTCTCCAGAAGTCAGTTGCCGGTATGAATGCCAGTATGAATATGACCATGAGCCCTGGAGAGAAAGGACAGCAGTCCTGCAGGACGGAGGAGACACTCTGAATTCTAGAGAAGATACTTGTGCCCTTCCTTGGCTACTGAGCTACCATCTTTTTTCACTTGCAAAATTAATGTATTTTACAGGTATGCCATCATTATTTATGCATGGGAAACCCATTTATGACAGTTCTCCTGGGCAGTCCTCAATATTTGTGCTATTGTCATACCCAAGGTTCCACAGTCTTCCTTTATGCTGTCTATCCAGCAGTTTTGGGCTTTCCTCTTTGCCTTATGTTGTGCACTCCTCCAAAAAGTGCTATCTTCGGGTATCTGCCGTCATTAATTCTCCTACCATGGCTGAAGTATCTCAAGCACCATTGCCATATCCTGTAGTTTACTTCTTTCTATAAATGGAGATAGTTTTTAATGTCATTGTTGCACAGCCTTTCTCTTTGTGTGATGCCTAGAATCCTCCTGAGACTTGTCCTCTCAGACACATTCAGCCACTGTTCTGAGGAGTTTCCATTTGTCCAGGTTTCAGAATCCATTGTTCATTTCCCAATATGGAATTTAACAAGTATGTAGCAGCATGAAAACAACCTGCAAAAAAATATTATGGGCTTCCAGTTAAAAACCTGTCAAAGCAGTGGACCTGGGAACAAAAGACTGCCAGGCCCAGAGCTGGACACAAGCCTTCTGTCCAGCATCTGCAAAAGCATGGAGATGCTTTTCTCTTCCAATAATTGGGGTTCCTTAAGACAAAAGGTCTATATGTTTTTCTCAGCCCCAGATTTAAGTAGTTGCTAAAAGAGAGCAAGAAAATGGAGGGAACCTGGAGTCCAGTGTCCTCCCCCAGGAAGGGAACCTTGAAATCTCACAGTTAAATCTGTGCATCTTCTGGTCTTTGTCACATGGCTTTCTATAAATTGCAAGAGTGCCGTAGGTCCTGAGAGCGGGGGTAGGAGGTGGACAAGATGAGGAAGACAGTACGTGCCCCCTCCCATTTGTATAAGACTACTTTCCTTTACTAATTTTTGCTTCCTTATTTCTTTGGAATTCTACAGAAATTATGGCCATGTTGATGGACCTAAGTGACCTGAAGCCGTTCCAGCTGAACCTGTCTTCTCAGCACTAGGAGGCTGTTCACTGACAGATAAGTAGGTGACAAAGAGGACACAGAGTAGATGAAGCTCTAGAGATTTAGTCACAGGAAGCATGCACATTGACCATGCTTGCCCACAAGGACAAGTCCAAAGTTTTAAACCCCCTAGGTTTTTATCAATTTGTGTCCACCTGACAATACTAATCAGCTTTTAGAAATGCTATGACTTTCTATGGGTTTCTATGGGGTAAGACTGTAAAATGACAAGGAACCATAAACTCTGGAATATTCCTTCTTGCTATGGCAGCTGCACAGCAATCTAGATGGAGCTCCTCCCTTCACCCTTGCAGAGACAAATTCCAACACTCAGGCTACCCTCCAGAACCTCCATGCTCAAGTAATTTGATTGCTTGAATTATAAAGAAGCAAATACACTATTTAAATGCTAATTTTGCCATTTTCCTTTTAAATACTTATTAATTAGAACTCAAGAGAGTTAGAGAGTTTCTACAATTTAGTATTTTGTTTCAAAGTGGAAGAAAGTCATTTTATTGAGTAGTATCGTGCATTGGGGTTTGGCATTGGGGTTTGGCATGGGGGTTTGGCATTGGGGTTTGGCATTGGGGTTTGGCATGTGCCATCTCATGCCCAGGACAGGGAACAGCTTGTAGAGCTGTCTCTCTCCTGCTACTTTTATGTGGGTTCTGGGAAAGGAACTCAAGCCTCCATATTTGCTCGGCAGGTGCTTCTTCCACCAAGGCAGTTCACTGCCCCCCCCACCAAATTATTTTAATTAGTTTTAATTATTCTTGCCAAAATATTTCATAGTGAAACTAAAGTACCGAATACTAAAATCACAGATTTTGAAGATCAGAAACCATTTGAACAAGCACTCCTACAAACCTCATGCTAATGCAGTCTCTGGTCATCTCGTGCCTCTCAGCCACATAGACATTGCCGAGGTCAATCTCCACCGTCTGATTTGTCTGGAAATATTTGAACTGTATTCACTCTGCAGTGACTTATTTAATTGTGTGCCTGGATTTGACCCAACTAACTCAAGTCTGTGTATGAATACAGAATATATCTGACTTGCTAAAATTTTTTTCATAAAAGAAAATTGTGAGCTGTTTGCATTAAGGATTTGGGAATGTTGCTCTAATTTGCTCATTGTTCCTTCTTCTGTGCTGGCAATTTGTTCTCTAGGCAACAGTGTCAAATGATGTACAGATATATCTCTGTTCTACAGTTAGCAGAAATAACCACTTTTAAATCTTCTTTGTTTACATGTACTTATTTTATGTGTACATGTATGTGCAAAAGAGACCAGGCTACCATGGCATGCATGTGAAGGCTGGAAGTTAGTTCTCATTTTGGACATGTGTGTTCTGATGGAACTCCAGTCCTCATGCTCAGCAAGCACCTAATGAGCTGTCTCAAAGGCTCACTTTTAAGGTCTTCAAATATCCTTTCAGGCATGGCCCGTGGAATTATGCGTATGTGTTCATATTTGCATCTTCTGTATAAATGGAGTCATATTAGAAGTCTTTTCCTGTGCCTTCAGTCTTTAATTGAGCCTCTGGGTTGCATGGGTCCACATAATTCTTTCAAAAGCTGTCTTGAGTGACATTTAAGTTGATTTTAATTGAAAACAATGCCATCACACATCCCTTTGTTTACAAATCTTTCAGTGTATATTTGTGTCCATAGGATCGTTTCTCATAGGTGAAAGGCATAGGTCAATGCGTGAGTTCAGAATATACTTATTTACAGTTTTGACAGCTACTTCTAATAGTCTCTCTTCAAATATATGTTGTGAAACACTATCAATTTCCATTTGCAATTAATATATAAAGGAAGGAATTGGACCTTAAAGGTGGGTAGTTTGTTGGTGATGAGATTCGTGGGTCAGTCACAGAGAGAACTTCCTAGTCACCTTCCTGATGTTCCAATTAGCTGTGTGTCATGGTAGAAGTCACTTAATCCTTCTGTCTCCTTGGCTTCTTTAACACACTATGCTTTGCTGTTGGATAATACTCCTTTACTGTAAAGATTTGTCACTCATGTTGGTTTAATTAAATGCTGATTGGCCAGTAGCCGGGCAGGAAGTTTAGGCAGGGTGACCAGACTAGGAGAATTCTGGGAAGAGGAAAGGCAGAGATGCAGTGGTCATCCAGAAGCAGAGGAAACAAGATGAGAATGCCTTACTGAGAAAAGGTACCAAGCCACGTGGCTAAACACAGATAAGAATTAAGGGTTAATTTAAGTTGTAAGAGGTAGTTAGTAATAAGCCTGAATAGGCCAAGCAGTTTATAATTAATTTAAGCCTCTGTGTGTTTATTTGAGACTGAATGACTGTGGGACTGGGTGGGACAGAGACTTCTGTCTACAATGTTTCAAAGTGCTAACATGCAGTTTACAGTCTTGGACTTCAAGGTTTGCAAAAGATTTTAACCTGATTAACATGTAGCATTTCTAAACCCTGTTGGTGAATCTCTGTGTATCAGTTCTTTTAAAATGGAACCGCCCTCAGGAAAGTTAAGGCCTCTAAGACATGCTCAAGCCTAGAAGTCAGCACTGCCTGTTACACTCTGCTGACTGAATGTTGCTTTGACTCAGAGGCCTGGTTTGGGCTGGATGTCTGAGGCCATCAGCTGGAAAGCCACACACAATGGGGGAGGGCAAGGCCCAGCACAAAGTCACCTGAAAGCATTCTGGGGTGCTGTGCAATCTGTCCAACCTGTTTTCCAATATTTCAGATAGAAGTTTGTCTGATGCCCATTCTGGGGGTGCCATGCCACCAGGCTCACCTTTCAAATCCACAAGATAAGCATCCGTAGTAGAGTGCTGCCCACCAATGTGTTCAGGACTCAAAGGCGGAGATTCACCATCATCATTTCATCTCCCAGACTTGTGTCCCAACAGCATCCTTCTAGTGACTCGGCACCCACTCCAACTGGCCTTGTCATCACCAGCGTGAATGTCTGGCTTGGATACAAGGCACAGTGAGAGGGTGGGGAGAAAAGCAGCGGCCCAGAGAACAGAATGTCAGCGTTTGCCGAACATAGGAGACAGTGATGAGAAAATCACCTGGGACTGCTTTGCTTTGTACATGTTGAATGCTTGTTTCAAAGAAGAAGACAATGAAAGGTGTTCAAACCAGAATTCTGAGCTCCAGAGGGATGCTGCTGAATGACGTGAGTGATGGGGGCTGAATGGGAGCTGTTGACCCAGATCATTGGCTCTTCACACTCCTACACACTGGGCTTCTTTCTTCCCTCCCCCTTCCTTTTCTCCCTTCCTCCCTCCCTTCCTCTCTTTTTCTCTCTCTTTGTTTTTTGAGGTTAATTTTTTGTTTGTTTTTTAGACATGCCCTCTACATCAGTTCCTCTGCCTCCAGGTTCCTGCCCTGTTTGAGTTCCAGTCCTGAGTTCCTTAGATAACAAACACTGGTTTGGAGTGTAAGCCAGTAAACCCTTTCCTCTCTAAGTTGCCTTTTAGTCATGGTGTTTCACCACAGCAATAGAGACCTTAGCCAGGACACTGGCTTTGGCTAGTTTTCTGTGATCCTCGTCTTTCCAGTGTAAAAGTCAGGCCCTGCTGTAACACAGCTCTGGATGTATCAAGCATTTCTACCCCATTTTTTCAAAACCCTGTGCTTTTTCAGCCTAAGTCAGATGGCCCTAGCTTTGAAAACTACAGCAGGCAGGATATTACCAAGGAGATTACGTCCAGAGATGCTGACGTTATCAGTCTGTGGGCCCTCCTGGGAGCTGTGTTTTTCAAAAGCTCCCTGAAAGCTGCATAGCACAGTGAAGAAATCATCCCTGTTGCTCCAACATGTAGCCATGAGTCACGGGGTGAGCATGTGTGCAGTGATATGAGACCTCCTTAAAGGCTCAGGGACATGGACATCAGAGGCAGAACAGAGCATGATCACAACAAAATATTAATAGTACATTGTATAAAATAATACATTTTAAGACAGCTTATTGTTGTATTGCCATGGCTAGCTTGAAACTTCCTGTATTGATCAGGCTGGTCTTGAACTTGGAGTGGTTCTGCATCTCAGACCTGTGTGCTGAGTTACAGGAAGGTACCACCTTACCTAGCTAATTGTTCATAATTCAATGTATAGATGTTAGAAGACCCAGAGTGAAGACTTGTGCTGACAATAACTCAGCTAGAGTCTTTGATTTAGGATCTGTTTTATCTTAGAATAAATGAGCTTTGGAAATCTTAGAATTCATATATTTTCAAGTTTTAATGAACTAGTACCCACTACTCTAAAAATTTCTTGATTTTTTTTTGTTTGAAAGGTTCATTTATTTATTTATTTATTTATTTATTTATTTATAGACAGATTCTGGCTGTGAAGCTCGAGCTACCTTCGAACTCACTATGTAGACCAGACTGAACTCACAAAGATCCACCTGAGGGCATGTGCCACCGTACCTGGCTTCCTTGAAACATTTTTTTGAGAATTTCAAACATTCATCCTCCATTATCCTTTCTCATTCTCTCTTCTCCAAACTGAATCCCTTCTTCTCAGCAGCCGCTTCCTATATTGTTGTTTGTTTTGCTTTTTTCCCCCCCACTGAGATCTGTCACAGCTGTTTGCATGAACATGTGTGGGAGATTTATTGCTATGTGGGAAACAGAAGTAGCTATACCACTCGCTGAAGAAAACGAGACCCTCTTCCCCAGAAGTCTCTCAGCAAGGGGTGGGGCCTCACCCATTCAAGATGAAAGGGGTGACGGGTCTAATCTCCTGCCACCATCTTGCACAGGCCATCACGATTTCAGTGACCTCAAGAGTGCAATGGCTGTGTCACATCTAGAAGATACTGCTTTGCAACACAGCTCCCCAGACTCTGATTCTGACATTCTGTGCCCGTTTCCACAGTGTCCTCTGAGTCTTAGATGAGCAGCCCATGGCCACTTATTCTCTGCACTTTGTCCAGCTGTCAGTCTGTATTAACCTAGAGCCCACTTCAGAGAAGCTTCTCAGCTGAAGGTTGAGAACTGCAGTGCTCTATGGGCATCAATGCAATCATTTAGAATACAAGTTGAGACCTTGTCTATTTAGCAAAACCATAGTAGTCTACTCCCTCCACTCTCTCCTCCCCAGCCACAGGCTCTTGACGGGGTATACAATATCAGCCTTGACTTTTCGATAGAACAGGCCTCAATTTCACTCAGAAAGCAATTTGACCCCATAATAGCCACACTACTATTGTACTGGTGGACATAATCTTGCTAGGCAGATCATTATTGTAACTAGTAGAGTCAACTAGTAGGTAGATCACTCAATGACTTTTCTGCCCCTGCAGCTTGTATAGCATCTTGTAGTGGTTGCAAAGGTAGACAGCAGGTTGGTAGTTTGAATGAAAATGGTCCTATAGGCTCACAGAGAGTGCCATTATAGATCGTGTTGCCTGATTGGAGGAGGTGTAGTTTTGTTGGAGGAGATGTGTTGCTAGGGGTAGGCTTTGAGGTCTCAGAAGTTCAAAGCTAGGCCTAGTAGATTCATTTTCTTCCTGTTGCCTGTGGATCAAGATGTAGAAATTCCAACTCCTTCTCCGGTACCAAGTCTGCTTGCATGTCACCATGCTTCCCGCCATGACCATAATGAAACTATAAGCCTTCCTCAATTAAAAGCTTTCTGTTATAAGAGTTGCCATGGTCATGGTGTCTCTTCTCAGCAACAAAATCATAACAAAGAGAGCAGGGAACACATTCTCACCTCAGATCCAGGTTTGTTGCTCAGTGTTCTACAGGCCAAGTGTGTGATGTCTTCAGCAATAGAGTTTTTCAGTCTAGTTCTAGTGTGCAATCAAAGGCATTGGCTAATGCTTGGTGAGACCTAGGCTTCCCTGACCAACAATCAATAGGGAGGTGCCCCACACCTAGTATTGGGGTTTTCATTTAATAATATTATCTACCCACGCAGGGTGCCTCCATTCAGACATCTGTTGATTATGTTTTTTAATAGACTTAGAAAATACTAGGTTTCCATTGGGTTCTTTCATGCACCCTCCATTTTGCTAACTCAGACCTTCCCCTCTCTCTTTCCTCTGTCCCCACCAAAAAAATATTTTTTCACCTATTGATTTTAATATGTTTTCTCATTATGTCTCATTGTCTCTATAGTAAGTGACGCCAGCGAATGGTCACATATTCCAGATTTTTTAGCATATTCATTTACTTCACTATTTTAATACTCTGTGGAATATCCTCGGGGACTTTAACATTTGCATCCACACAACCTATAAAGATATACCTTTAAAATATTTTAATTAATTCTACAGATCCATGGTATTAATCTGTGATGGCCAGAAACATTTTAGTTGACATTTTAAAAGCAACAATCCCTGGAAGCAAGCATTTGAAAACTAGTCCAAGTGACTTGGATGTTCACATCTTCTAGACGCTTCTGCAATCTGAATTGCAAAGACTGTTTCTTTCAAAGCTGCAGAATACTGACGGTGACTTAGTGTTTCTCACAGTTGGTTGACAATTCTTAAGTTTTGAGTTGTTAGATTAATCTTATGTTATATAAGCACATGTGTTGACAAAAACTGGGAGTATATTGTCTGTGTAGTGTTCCAGTTTGACATAACTTCAGAATGGTGGTCTATTTTATTTGAAGTTATCTCATTTTTAGTCTTCCAGTGCAGGATATTTGGCTGATATTATCTAAATTCTCAACACAGATCCTGCGCTGGTAGCATGTACCTCCTTGACCTTTTGTGCTATTTGGCTTGAAATCAGCTCTTATCTCATACACCAGCAACCATTTGTAATTTGTGGACAGTCCAGGTGGGTCAATTGTTGCTTGGTACCATGCAAGCAGAGACAAGCAGGTCATGGATACGAAGGGAGTTTTGACCAGACTTTATTTCATGCAACTTAAATCTTTCCAGTTCAATAGCATCTATTTCTTTTCCTACAGCTTCTTAATGAGCGAGGACAACCCATACTTACAGATAGTTTGGAAATCTTCTGAAATAATTTTTCTGTTTTTTGCTAGTTAATTTCGGGCTTAGGAAACCAAACAATTGGTGTAGTAAAGTCCTACATTTAAAGTCAGTTATAATATTCAGTGAGGTCTTGCTCAAAAGCCTGTCATTTAACCAACATAGTAACGTGAAGTTCTGTTACAGCTGACTCAATTCACTCCAGCTTCCAGGACGAAGGGAGCATGGTTTTCAGTATATTGGTCACAACTCAAACACTTATGAGGCAAGCCTGCACTGGTTAAATAGACACATGAGTGCAGGGGATCTGATGGAAAGGGGTCAGAAACTATGTGCTCTTATTCCTCCCGCCCCCCTTTTTGACCTCCTAGTTCTTCTGTGGTCACTGGCACATGGCTTGCTTCTTCTATATGCATTTTATCCTATAAAGAAATTACTCCATTATTGTGATGTGTAGATTTGGGGCGATGTTGAGAAGATATGTGGAAAAGTCAGTTTTCTTGGTTGCTCTCACAGAGCAACCTATTAAGTAAGACCTTCTGCCAGAGTAGCAGCATCTGGTGTTGTCGCCACCCATGCCAAGGAGATGCTCAGAGGAACTTTCACTTTGTGCAGGACGCCTTGTTTGCTTCTGCTTTCAGATCTTGCTTTCTTTTTCACTGATGTTTCTCTTCAGACGTTACTCATCAGGAATATATCTAAGAGTTTTCCAATTGACATTTAAATTGCAGACAATTTCTTTACTTTTTAAAGCCTGAGGACACACAAGACACAGGAACTGATGTGTCAGAGCTCCCCCATTTCTGTTATAGAAGAGAGTCAGTGGAGTAACAAACAGAAATATGCTGATTGTGGAACTGACTATGTTCTTTTTTATAATCACTACTAGTTGGTAGCTATGAATTGTGCTATGGACTGTTTTGCTTTGCTAACCTTTCTCTCTCTCTTTCTCTGTATGTGTGTATGTGTGTGCATGGGCACAGTTTGTATATAGGATACTATTTTTTCAGTAGACTTCTTTTTCCCAGTTTTTTCTTTTCTTTTGCTTCTTTTGGTTTTTCTAGACAGGGTTTCTCTGTGTAGTTTTGGAGCCTGTCCTGGAATTAGCTCTGTAGACCAGGATGGGCTTGAACTCACTGATATTTGCCTGCCTCTGCCTCTCAAGTGCTGAGATTAAAGGCATACGCCACCACCACCCAACTCCAGCTGCTTTTCTTGAGACTGGACATCGCCCCCAGGTGCTGTGGAATAATCCTCTTGTACACTGTAAAAATTTGTCATTGTTTTAATAAAATGCTGATTGGCCAGTAGCCAGGCAGGAAGTATAGGCTGGGTGACCAAACTCAGGATGATGAGGAGAAGGACAGAGTCAGAAGTCACCAACAAGACAGAGAGGGAGCAGGAGAGGAATGTGCCATGTTAATAAAGGTACTGTCACATGGCAGAGCATAAATAAGGGATATGGGCTAACTTAAAAATATAAGAGCTAGTTTGTAATAAACCTGAGCTATTGGTCAAGCATTTATAAGTAATATTAAGTGTCTGAGTCAATTATTTGGGAAGTGGCTGCCAGGTATTTGGGAATAGGCAGGGGGAAGAGAAATGTCTGATTTCACCCAGGAATTTATTTTTGGTCAATATTCTTAGTTCCTAAACTTATCCTAACCTGGGTGGCTGAGATCTGAAAGCAAAAGAATATAAACCAATTTAAAACCAATTTATTTTATATGAAAAATGAATGTGATTAATCTTAAAATTCATATAGGCAGAAATATAGAGATTAAGATGAAAATGGGTGACCCCCTAAGAGCTGTACAGAGAAGGTAGCAGTTTCTTTCTCAGAGCATCGCTTGAGAAACACCAGGTAATGAAGGATACAAAGGAAACAAACAGTGCAGCATTCATAGTTCATATTTGTGTTGTCATTTGTCTCTGCAGGGTTCATTTTATCTGCAAGCATATAGCTGGTGCTTAATTAACAATCACAGAAAAGATAAGGAATATTACATACGTCAGAGACTTAAATCATTTGAGCTTCTAGAAACACATGCACACACACAGAGTTACATAAATTGCTTGTCTTTTTATCAACTCACTCAATGTGCCAGACACAGCCCACTTTTGTTCATGTAGTCTTTCTGACAACCCTGCTGTAACATCATTTCATGGCCATGGGCTGGCTGGTGTGTGGAAGTCTGGGGTCACACTTGAAACCAGTAGAGCAAGGATGGGAAACCCAGGCTGGCTTCAGAATCCAAGCCTGTATCTTGTCTACTTTGAGCCAACTTGAGACATTTGATATAAACTGCAAAGAAACAAGCCAAAATAGAATTGATTTAGGTTGTTCAGGTAAAATTTGTGGTTTCCTTGGAGATATGAATTTTAGATTATCATATTAAAGGAAAATTCTAAGCTTAAAAATCAGTGGTTATTTAGTTTCTTTGTATTCTTTGTTTTTCATATTGCTATATAATATGTATATGATAACAAAAAACTTGCATAATGTTTTAAATTTCCAAAAAAGATCTCCTTCATCGCCACCTCTAGTCTTGTTCTGCCAGGGGAGACACTTTTAAATATTTTTGCCCATTTTCTTAAAGTGATAATTTTCATAACATTAAGTAATTTATTGGTAAAGTGCTGCATCTGAACTAGGCTTTGCCTTTTTTGTTTATTTATTTATGTATTTATTTATCTTTATGTCTTTCACATCATGCCTCCTGATCCCATTCGTATCCCTCTTCACCCCAAAATAATACAAAATAAAACTTAAGAGAAAACGTGGGGAAAAAAGAAGAAGGGGAAAAATCTTGTCATGGAGCCTGCAGTGTGACACAGTGAGCCATAGAGTAAACCCTTTATCCATACAGTTTTACATGCTGGAGTTTATAAAAAAAAGAGTCATTGGTCTGGTTAGAGGCCCCTGGCCTCTGTTGCACCATTGGCATTGGGCCTTCACTGGGATTTTCCTGGACATCCTGTTGCTTCCCTGTGTTGTGGAGATCCGGCAGTCCCAGGTCAACATGATTGTCAACCCCCGCCCCCCCAGGGTGGATGTTGGGGTGTGCCAACTCATAACCCTAGTTCCGGGCCTGCGTAGTTGCAGAGCGGTCAGACCACCAGCTCTCCCTTGTCCTAGCCACCGGAGTAGGCTCCCTAGCGTTGCCCTAGCTAGTTCACTCCCTGCAGCAATGAGCACGGGGCGGAGCCAGTTCTCAAGCTATCAAGTTCTCAAGTCAGTTCTCCTACACCTATAACTTCAGGGCCAGCTCTACTGTGTTGTAAGAGGAGGAATAGGGGCCACTCCCCCTAGAGGCAGCTGAGGAGGGGCAGGGACTGCTCTCTCTCTGGGGAACAGCTCTCTGGCTCTTAAGACCTCAGGGACAACTCTCCCACCTGCCTCAGGCATGGAAGTTAGAGGTGGAGGGGAGATTTCTCTCCCACCTATGCCACCACAAGACAGATTAGTAGTGGGGCCAACTCTTCCATGCTCATAGTATCGAGGCTGGCTCATCCACAGCTCTGGCAACAGGGTCAGCTCTACTGTGCTGCCCAGAAGAGGGGCACAGAGCCTGCTCTCCCAAGTGTTGCAGCTGGTGGAGGACAAGCTCTAGTGACCTCGGGGCCAGCTTTCCCACCCACCTCAGGTGTTGATGGTTGGGGTGGGGGTAGGGCTGTTTTAATGGTGCAGAAATAAAATTCTGCTTCTTGGGGATGTGACTTTCTAATGAGGGACAGACAACTCTGGGTAACTTGAGAGAGGGGCAAGGGTCAGAAGACAGGGAACCTGAGTCAATGATAGGATAGGCTGAGAGGAAAGGTGTTCAGGGGAGCTCCATCTGATCCATTTGTTCCTCTTGGAGTGTGAGATCTCTTTTCTTGTTGGTTTCTCTCAATTGTCTTGAGGCTTTTGAGTAGCAAATGGTATTGGTAAATGAAAGTGTGGGTGAGCTGTAGGATCCCCTCACCCTTCCTTCCAAGGAGGAAGGGAGGGATCTAGACAGGGCTAGCCTGTCACCATGGAGGCATTTTTTCCCCACAGCTGGAAGTTTGAAGCAGGAGTCAGCGAAAGCCTCCCAACCACCAGGCAGGGTGAGGTGGGATTTAGTCACAGGTGCTGGCCCATCACCATAATAGACTATCTAGAACGTGCACATTTTAAAGATAAGTGAAGCTATCCAGGGAGAAACTTTGCCTCAAGTCAGCCTCACTGGATTGGTTTCAGAAGGAAAAGGAGGGACAGCGAGCACAGATAGCATTTTTTTTTTGAATGACAAGATTCTGTGCAATTTCCTGATAAACAAATGCTGAGCTAATTTCTCTTAAATACTCTAGAGTCAAAGAGAGTATATGCCAAAAGCATGGGTGTGGGATTTCCGTTAGCACAATGTTCCCAGTCTTTGTTTTCTCTAGCACACAGAAAATGACAATAGTCGATGCCACATTGTGGTAAAAGGCTGAGCCTTGTGATTGATTGCTTCAGCACCCACTCCATGTCCCCAAGGCTGCAAGCATCAGTGTCTGAGTGGTGCTGGGTTTGCCCTCTGAGGTCCACATTCATGTCTGTCGACTCAGAATAATTACTGTTAACATTCCCCTTCACTGTAAAAAGTGCTGCTTCCTTTGTACAATCCCTTCAGGGCACACAGCGTTTGGAACGTCCTGAGAACCTTCTTTGCGGGGTGGTTCAATCTACTTAGAAGAGGATTCTCTTAGCCTATGAGCAAATTCTATTGCTTCTCATGGAAGGAAGACAGAGTGGAGGCAGGCAACCGAGACTTGGTCACTTTCCCATAAACTCTTTGTAAATAGGAGAGAGCGTCCTTACATTTCCATAATTATCTATCTTGAGAATGTGATGTTAACAACTCAGCCACTCCTTGCTGTTATCTCTTCCTGAGTGTTCATAAGGGTGCATCCTTTGCTTCTGGCTCTAAAATCCCACTTGAGTTCTGTACCAGATGGATGCCTTAGTCCTGGCCCTTTACTTAGTACCATTAGTGAATGGATACCACACTGGGTTTTTATCTTAATGGAGTTGAGTATGGAAGAAAAGTGCCTGTGGAAACCAATGTCAACATCTCAAAGCAAAAGCTTTCACTACTTTTTCCTATTGACCCAGCTGGAATTGGAAAGATAGGCCCTGTGCTATGATTTACCTCTCATGGCCTTAATGGCTATCATAGCTTCACCTCTTGTTGCTATGTCCAAACACCTGAAAAGCCAGTGTGAGCTGTGAGTGATTCTTATGCCTTACACTTGAGAATGCATCCATCTTGGATGCCGAAGGATGAGTTGGTCACATTACATCTGCAGCCATGAACCAGAGCGATGTTAATACTGGTGCTCAGCTTATTCCTTTATCATCAGTTCAAGACCACAGCCTGTGAAATAGTGTCTCCTACCTTCACAGTGAGTCTTCCCTCTGCAGGTAAACCTTTCTAGAAACTGCCTTACAGACATACCCTGAGATATGTTTCCATGGTGATCCCACTCCCAGTCCCACTCTGCCCCGCCTCCACCCCCTCACACTTTTAAGGTAGATTCCAAGAGCAGCATCTTAAAAGTCCACACCATGCTTACCATGACAGGCTCTGAGCAGAAGCCCCAAATAGACTTCGTCAGGCAGATGAGCAGTGACATTTTACAACCAAGGCTCGCCTGTGACTCTGAAATTAGGAGTGAGTGGGAGAAGGAAAGTGCAGTAGGAAACTGTCATTTAAATGACAAGCCTTTGTCTCTTAATAAGCTGCTTCCTTTCACACTTGGGTGTTCCCCGGGAAATAAGTGGCCTGTGACGCAGCAGGCCCATCAGCGATTTCATCTGTCGCCTACTGTTTTCAGAGAATAGACACCACGCAAACCAAGGTTGGTAGTTATGAGTTGTTTAGTTACCTACCTAGATCTGGAACCTCCCTGGAGGATAGCCAAGAGCAGTGCAGATACCTGGGGGAGTTCCAATACACTCAGGGTTCAAAGGGGTCAAAACAGGACAGCTCTTGTTCCCTGTCTTAGAGCCCAGTTCTTGGGCAGTTCATTTTGACAGTGACTTCTGAGTTAGGCATAAAATGATGTACCTTGGTTACTAGCCCTTCCAGCCAAACTTATTTCTAGATCATTATTCTTTCTCTGAACCAAAATTATCAGAGTATCACGTAGTCCAGTGACTGAGGTCTCTTGCAGACAAATAGAAAGGACAATGGTGCCTCTGAAAAGGAGGGGAGCTTGGCTAGAAAGTCTTCATACTTTTCGGTCTATAAATATCCCTCTTGAGTCCCTGCTCCTGCACCGAGGAGATCCATCCAGAGGGGTAAGTGTGTGCCCGCCCGGCCAGACAGTCCTGGAAATGGAGTACAGGCTCCCTCCAGCTCCTGCTGCAGGGGCTTCTTAGCAATGGTTTCATAGTGTCCCATAGGTTTGGGTAAAAGAAACATTACTAGAACTCAAAGCACACATCAAACCCCACACACTAATAGTAGGAGATTTCTGCACTCCTCTCTCACCAATGGACAGGTAAACCAGACAAAGACTTAACAGAGAAATAAGAGAACTAACAGATGAAATGAATCAAATGGACTTAACAGACATCTATAGAACATTCCACCCAAATAGAAAAGAATATATCTTCTTCTCAACATCTCATGGAATCTTCTCGAAAATTGATCACATACTCGGTAACAAAGCAAACATCCACAGATACAAAAAAATTGTAGTAACCTCTTGTGTCTTATCAGATCACCCTGGAATAAAGTTAGAATTCAACAACAATTCTACCACCAGAAAGCCTACAAACTCATGGAAACTGAACAATCAACTACTGAACCACTCCTAGGTCAAGGAAGAAATACAGAAAGAAATTAAAGTCTTTCTTGAATTCAAAAAAATAAAGACACAGCTTACTCAAACCTATGGGACACTATGAAAGCAGTGCTAAGAGGAAAGTTCATAGCACTAAGTGCCGACATAAAGAAAACGGAGAAAGCTCACATTAGAGACTTAACAGGACACCTGAAACCTCTAGAAAAAAAAAGCAGACTCACCCAGGAGGAGTCGAAGACTGGAAATAATCAAATTGAGGGCTGAAATCAACAAAATATAAACACAAAAAAATCCAAAAAATCAATGAAACAAAGATCTGGTTCTTTGAGAAAATCAACAAGATTGACAAACCCCTATTCAAACTAATCAAAAGGCAGAGAGAGAACACCAAATTAACAAGATCAGAAATGAAAAGGGGGACATAACAACAGACACTGAGGAAATTCAGAGAATCATTCGGTCTTACTACAAAAGCCTGTATGCCACAAAATTGGAAAATGTAAAAGAAATGGATAGTTTTTTAGATAAATACCATATACCGAAATTAAATCAAGACCAGGTGAACAATTTAAATAGACCTATAAATCGCGAGGAAAGAGAAGCTGTCATCAAAAACCTCCCAACCAACAAAAGCCCAGGACCAGATGGTTTTAATGCAGAATTCTACCAGAACTTCCAAGAAGAGCTAATACCTATACTCCTTAATGTGTTTCACATAATAGAAACAGAAGAGTCATTGCCAAACTCTTTTTATGAAGCTACAGTTACCCTGATACCAAAACCACATAAAGACTTAAACAAGAAAGAGAATTACAGACCAATCTCACTCATGAACATCGATGCAAAAATTCTCAATAAAATACTGGCAAACTGAATTCAAGAACACATCAAAAAAATTATCCATTATGATCAAGTAGGCTTCATCCAAAAGATGCAGGGCTGGTTCAACATATGGAAATTTCATTAGATGCTGAAAAAGCATTTGACAAAATTCAACACCCCTTTATGATAAAGGTCTTGGAGAGATTAGGGATACGATGATCATACCTAAATATAATAAAGCAATATACAGCAAGCTGACAGATAACATCAAATTAAATGGAGAGAAACTTAAAGCCATTCCACTAAAATCAGGAACAATACAAGGCTGTCCATGTTCTCCATACCTCTTCGACATAGTGCTTGAGTTCCAACAATAGCAATAAGACAACACAAGGAGATCAAGGAGATTCGAATTGGAAAGGAAGAAGTCAAACTTTTGTTATTTGCAGATGATATGATAGTGTACATAAGTGACCCCAAAAACTCTACCAAAGAACTCCTACAACTGATAAATACCTTCAGTAATGTGGCAGGATACAAGATCAACTCAATAAATGGAAGAAATATAGGAAATATAGAAAAAACATTTCTACACTGGCAGCAAGACAATTTACTTTTTCTGACATGCCAAACAAGCTTCTATATCTATGCCCGGAATGATGACTCCATATCCAGATGTCGTGTCTGCATTCCCTAAAACTAAATGTCTTTATCAGTACAGGCAATTAGACAAACTTTTTATACTGAAAGGCTTAAGTAACATTTATTACAGTTCTAGTGACTGAGAAGGTAAGGATCTGCTAGATTCAGTGTTTAGTTATTTCTCGATTTACAGACAGCAGCCTTCTCTCTATACTCATATGGCATATAGTTACTCTCTGAGATCCTGGGATCTTTCCTTTCTCCTTTCTTCATTCCTAATTCCTTCCTGCATTCCATTTTCCCTCCCTCCCTCTCTCCCTCCCTCTTCCTTCCTTCCTTCCTTCCTTCCTTCCTTCCTTCCTTCCTTCCTTCCTTCTTTCCTTCCTTTCTTCATTATTTTTGCTGATTTTAGTTTTTGATCCAAGGCCTTGTGTACCCCAAACTGAACTTCCCATATGGATGATGACCCTCAACTTCTGTTCCTCAAGCTCCTGGCTCCTGAGTGTTGGGGTTCATATGTGTGTAGCACTGTGCCACCACTGGGTTGGTTTATGTTTGTTTGTTTTCCTTTATAAGGAAATGAGTCTCATTCATTAAGGTGTTACCTCCATGACTCATTCATCTTCCAAAAGC
>PVIU01029171.1:8280-18718 GCA_004026605.1 Ondatra zibethicus
CATCCATTTTCCTGAAAAATTTAGGCTGTAGTTAAAATTATTACATTTTTAAAGATAGGAATCACTGAACTTCTCCCAGTTATATAGGAAAGAAGCAACAAGCTCCCAAGCTATATCTGTGAATTCATTCCTGTTGTAGCAGTATTAAATAATTTGGAAAAGTTGTCACCAAAGCAATCAATATACAAAATTATTTTCATGATGTGCCCCATAATACATATAGAAGTCACAGAACTGAAACAAATTGAAATCTTGCTCAGCCTAATTTCAAAGTAAATAAAACACTAGGAAGCTGTGTTTTTGAAATATTTAAAATACCTGAAATAGAAACTTCCTCAAAAAGAAGATGTTGCTATAAAGCTTAGCAAGAATGCATTTATTATGAAACCATAATAATCAGGTAAGCTCTTTGTTTTCCAGATTGACATATATACTGGCTTATAAGAAGAAAACTGTCGAAAACATAGTCTTGACTAATGTGGAAAAAAATCAAAACTACATTTTTCATAAACGCTGTGGTCCTTTTTAGATAACATCCAAAACATAATTCTGCTTCAGACTATTACCACATTACCACATGAACTTTTGTGGAACAACCCCATGGAACATATGTGCTGTCTGCATGAAGGTCTAAGGGCTAAAGCTAGAGCACACAACAGAACAAAAATGTGTGAAAGCAAGTATACTCTGAACTATTTTACCAAATATTAATATCCATTAAAATATTCTCTTTTCTCTATAACTCTAACTTTTCCATCTCTCCATCACTGTGCTATCTTACAACAGCTGAGATAACTAAACAATATTAGTTTAATAAGAATTAATCACTAAGAATAACTCTAATAATAATAGTTTAAGAATTCCTACAAAATTCTGGAATCCAGAGAAATCAAATTGCCCTGTGAGCATAAAACTCTAGATGTTTAATGGACCAGAACACAGATGCAAAATCACCTTAAAAGACAAATAGAAGCCAAGACCAAAAGAATGGCTGATGATTGATTAATTACATTACTAAATGAGTCCATCAAAGGGAAATTAGTCAGTCAGAAGCCAATAGCAAAAAGCACTTAAGAACACTGCCTTCGGCAGCCCTCATCCAAGCACTTGTACACATGAGAATCTAAGACAAAACAAAACCCACTGGAAAGACCATTCTTAGAATCTAATGCCTCTTGCCCTAATTTATGTTCCATAAAAATAAACCAAGGCTTTATTTCCCATCGAGGTATTCCTACAAAAAAAAAAAAAGATGGCTAAGTCCATAGATTTGAATACCCAAGTTTTAATGGATTTTGTGGTTCTTATAAGAAATCAAAAATTTAACATTTGGATTAAGTTTAGCTTTTCAAGTAACCAGCTACAAATATCAAATTAATAAAGTGAGATGGAGTTTTTCAGTCTATTACAGTAAGGTCCTCTATGAAAATTAACAAATGTACTTTATGAGCTTGGTTATTCTGAATTCACTCATAAAAATGGATTAAATTTAATGAAATAACAAAGTTGTGGAGCTGAGGAATTGATATAAGGTAATGAATGAATGCTTACTCTTTGAGAAATTTGAGTGATAGCTTGCCATCACTCCCACATGACAGAGGTCAATTATAATGTTATCTATGAAATACTTAATCAAATTGATTCTTTAGTAACTTTCGTGTTTATTATTAACTTTCTAGTCCTTAGAAATTCAAACAAATACACATTAAAATATACAAAAAATGTATTAATGATAAACATTTTAAATTTAAAAGCTCACTTTCTAAACTATAACCAATAAATTTATAATTCTCTACAGAATGCATTTATTTAGAGTTCTGAAGTAATAATGAGATTTTTTCAGATAAACATAAGTGTTATTACTATTCCATCTTTACCCATGGTAAACAGTGTAACTACTTCCCCAAACCCCAGCGCAGCTCAGAACCATCCCTAACATAATCTTCTCAGCAGGTGGATGGGCAATCAATGTTGACCTGGAATGAAGCCTATTTGTAATCTCCAGTTTAGACTTGCTTGGAACTAACATTTCATATTCTTTTCATATAACAAGTGTCATTTTGGCAAAAATTTCATGTTCTCTCAGATGCAGAACCTATTCTATAAGAGGATAGAGAGGGAGAGGGAGGGGGAGTGGTGGGAGAGAGAGAGAGAGAAAGAGAGAGAGAGAGAGAATATGAGAATGTGGGTAAATCCTAAACCTAGAAAGGAAACCAAGAGAGAGTAAAGTAAGTAATAAGGAAAGAAGGACAGGACATGAAAACAGAAGAAAGAAAAGACTATATGGAAGGTTACAAGGAGGGCAACTGAGGTAACAGGGTGGAGGGATGCCAGAGAAAGAACAATGTACTAAAATGCTGTGTTTAAAAATGTTGGATGGAGCTAGAAAACATCATTTTAAGTGAGGTAACCCAGACCCAGAAAGACAATTATCACATGTACTCACTCATAAGTGGTTTTTAAACATAAAGCAAAGAAAACCAGCCGACAAATCACAATCTCAGAGAACCTAGACAACAATGAGGACCCTAAGAGAGACTTACATAGATCTAATCTACATGGGTAGTAGAAAAAGACAAGATCTCCTGAGTAAATTGGGAGCATGGGAACCTTGGGAGAGGGTTGAAAGGGAGGGGAGAGGCAGGGAGGGGAACAGAGAAAAATGTAGAGCTCAATAAAAATCAATAAAAAATGACATAATTTCCAGGTGTGGTGGTGCATGCCTTTAGTGCCAACATTCAGTAGGCAGGCAGATCTATGTGAGTTTAAAGCCAGTGTAGTCTATAGAGCAAGTTCCAGGACAGCCAGGGCTACCAAAAAAAAAAAAGATAAATAAAAATTATATAATAGTATCTAATATCTTCCTTGTATGCTAAGTTTTAAAGACTGCAAGTTTAAAAGCTTGACATTTGGAGTTAGGATTACAACTCATATTTGTCTAATAAGCACAAGGCCCTAAATTCAGTATCCACTATTGGGGAACAAAGGCATCATCTTGAGTCCATCAGTTTTTCTCTTTTTGTTGTGTAGCATACAAAGTAATTGGTTTTATTATGACATTTTCATACATAACCATTATGTTTTGCTCATAGTTACCTCCAAAACTATTCTCAGTCCTTCTCCTCCTCCTCCTGATCATATATTTCTACATAAAATCATGTTACAGAAGAATTGATAAAAAGTAGAGATGCTATGCTTTATGTATTGGGCTTAAGTTTAAACATTTAAGAAAAATCCTTCTCAATTTTGAATTATTTGAATTTCCCAGTGCTGTGAACTTATCTTCTCACCCTTTGCAACCTTTGTATGATTTGTCTGGTAGCTTTGCATCCTATCAATCCTCCATATCCTAAAGAAGTTCACACCAGTGGTGCAGCATGGTCACTCTAGGCATGAAGGCACATAGCCAGCTGGCACAGAGCATAGAACAGAACAGAACAGTGATAAAAGCTTAGCCAAAAGTAACAAGAGACAGCAACTCTGTTCTATTAACTGTACCCTAATTGCCCCCAAAATGCATTATCTTACTATATAGCAAAAACAGAATATTATTTGAATAGTAGTCCTAAAACATTCAAAACTGTTTCCAAAGTTAAAATTTGTTCCTTTGTCTACTCTACTTCAACTTAAAAACTAACAATAGCAATTGAAGATAAGCTAGCTGGTGAAAGACTAACACTAAATACAACGCACGTTTCCTCATTTTTCAAAACCAGATCATAAGGAAAAATAGCCTTCATGAATTTACCAAATGGAATGATGTCTTTTATTGGTATGAAGGCTAAGGAGATGGCTAATAAAGACTTCTTTATTACATCTAGGCCTAGTGAGGCATAGGAGGAGACTTGCAAAAAATTAAAATGTCTAACCAAAGTCAGGAGTATATATGAATTATTTAAATTTATATATATAAACAAATTATAAAAAATAGTAATTCAGTCAAATAAAAACCAGAAAGGAACAAGATAATAATTTTCAGAAGAGATTATGGTTTGGCTCTTATATTCCATTCAAAATTAATGTATTGACACCACTGAAATGGTTCAGTGAGTGGAGGTGCTTGGAGAACAAGCCTGGAAACCTGAGTTTGATTCCCCCAAAACAAGATAATGGTTGAAGATAAGAACAAGACTCTATAAAGTTGTTTTCTCACCTTCATGTGCACACCATGGATCATGTATGTAACACACACACACACACACTTCTCCAGTAGATCACACAGATCTTCCCCTTCTAACTCATTGTTTTATGACCCCCAACTCCAGCAGGTACTCTCTGGGGACCCACAGACCACTCTGACCAGAGCAATGGGTAGGCTAACTGACCATCTTCACCCTTCCCTCAGCTTCTCCAAATCCAATCCCCAAGTCTCATCCTCAGTTCTATAGAAGACCTTCTACTGTGGGCTCTCACACTCTGCCCCCATTCCATTAGGGAACTAAGCAGATCCTGATGGGAAACACTGATTTTCTCCCTCCTATACATCCCCTCAACACCCTCCCAACCCATCTCCCTTCATAAATGTCAACTCAACTCTCAGTACACAGAAACACATTCATTGTACTTGGATTCCCAGTGGCCACACCTATCAGAATACCAGGAGAATTTCCTATTAGGCAACACACAGTCACCACACTACCCTAAAAACCAGAGAGAGAGGAACAGAAACCAAGGGACAAAACACCCACCCAGCAAAGACAATACCAGAAATCAGCACCAAGAATTACAATCTTCCCAATCCTAGATACCTAGATGCCAGCATAAAAACACAATCAATATCAGTCAAGACAGTATACCTTCACTAGAGTTCTGCAACCCTACCACAGAAGGCCCTGACATTCCAACGTAGCTGAAGCACAAGGAAAAGACTTTAAAATGGCCTTTATGAATATGATAAAAGTCCTTAAATGATTAAATTCCTCAAAGACATCTATAAAAACACAAACAGTGGAAGGAAATGAACAAAACAGTTCAGACCCTGAAAGTGGAAATAGACAATAAAGAAAACCCAAATTGAGGGAAATCTATAAAGAAAAATTTAGGAACTCGAACAAGCGCCTCAGAGGAAAGCTTCAAAACAGAATATATGAAATGGAAGAAAGAATCTCAGGCAATGAAGACACAATAGAAGAAATATCTCGATCAAAGAAAAATGTTAAACCAAAAAAAAAAAGGCCTGGCACAAAACATCCAGGAAATCTGGAACATTATAAAAAGATGAAACCTAAGACTAATAGGACTAGAAGAAGGAACTTAGGTCAAAGGCACAGAAATATTTTCAACAAAAGTATAGGAAAATTTTCTTAACCTAAAGAAAGAGATGCCTATCAAGGTACTAGAAGCATAAAGAATATCAAATAGATTGGACCAGAAAAATAAGTCCCCATGCTACATAATAATATTAAATGTACACGTTGTTAAAAATAAAGAACGTTAAAAGCTGTAAGAGAAAAAGACAAAGCAACATATAAAGTCAGACCTAATAGAATTACAATCATTTCTCAATGGAAACTCTAAAAGCCAGTAGGGCCTGGACAGATGTTCTGCAGACTCTAAGACAGCACAGATGCCAACCCAGATGGCTATACTCATCAAAACTTTCAGTCACAGTAGATAGAGAAACTAAGACACTCCATGATAAAACCAAATTTAAGCAGTGTCTGTCTACAAATCCAGTCATACTGAAGATGCTAGAAGGGAAACTCCTACCTAAAGAGGTTAACTACACCCAAGAAAACTCAAACAGTTGAATGAAATAGTAAAAACAGTTCAAACACGTATAATTTAATAAAGAAACAAAACCACTAAAGACAAAAGAAACTGAAATAAAACTGGAAATGAAAAACCTCAGAGGAATGCCTCACCAACAGATTAAAAGACATGAAACAGAATTTCAGTTGTTGAAAACAAAATAGAAGAAATTGATACCTCAGTCAAAAAATATATTAACTATAACACATTCCAGACAGAAATATTCAAGAATTCTGGGACACTAGGAAAGGTCAAAACTTACAAAAAATAGGTATAGAAGAAGACAGAGAAACTCAAGACAAGAGAACAGAAAATACATTATTTTAATTCATAGAAAAAGATTTCCAAAACTAAAGAAAGAGTTTCCTAACAAAGTTCTGAGGACTAAAGACCAAGAATAGAGAGGCCCAGAAAAAATGTACTCCACAACACAAAATAATCAAAACACTAAATGTACACAGAAAATAAAGATATTAAAATATGCAAAGGAAAAACACCAAACAATATCAAAAGGCAGGCCTCTTAGAGTAACACCTGACTTCTCAATGGAGACCCAAAAAGCCAGAAGGGTCTGCATGATGTTCTACAAGCTCTGAAAGACATCACATGGCAGCTCAGACTACAATTCCATGCAAAACCATCAATCACAACAGACACAGAGGATATTGCAATTCTAAACATTTGTGCACTGACCATAAGGACACTCACATTCATAAAAGAACGCTACTGCAGCTAAAAACAAAATTTCTTCTCAGAAACTTTCTCCAAAATTTACCATATTATATTATATTTGGGTATAAAGCAAGTGTCAATAGACATAAGAAAACTGAAATACCACCCTGCTTCTTAAATGACCATAGATTAAGGTTGGAGAAACAATAGAAAGTATACAAACTCATGGAAACTAAACAACTCTCTACTTAATGAAAAACAGGTTAAAACAGAAATCAAGAAGAAAATTTCAAAATTTATGGAACTGAATGAAAATGAAAACAGAACATAGACCAACAGCCCCCCCCTCCCCTCAGCACTATATCCTAGCCCACAATTCTGGCTAAAGTCCTCTCCTCTACCAGAGGCCATGACAGCTTCCAGAACCCCCAGATAAGTCTCCTCTGACAGACCACCAACATTTCCTCAGAGCCTACCCAGCCTTCCCTCAACAGAGCACCCCTCCCCTTGTCAGCATATCCTGGCCCACAACTCCATCAGAAGCCACCTGCTCTACCAGAGGCCATACCAGCTGCCAGAATCCCCAGAGGTGATGACAACACACATAACCCCAGAGGTCACAAATGCCACCACAACCCCAGTAGAAGCACCCTACTGGACCAAAGTACCAATGGCAAACAGAACCTCAGGCCATACAGGCTAGATCAGAAAGGAAACAAAAACCAAAGGAAAAAAACATTCATCCAACAAAGATAAACTCAGAAATCTGCACCTAGACCTCTAGTTTCCCCCAAACCCAGATGCCTAGATGCCAGCATAAGAACACAATCAGTAACAGCCAGGGCAATATGCTACTACCAGAGCCCAATTGTCCTACTACAGCAAATTCCGAATATTCAAACACAGATGAAGTATAAGAAAAAAGACCTTAAAGCCAACTGTATAAAGATGATAGAGATCCTTAAAGAGGAGATGAATGAATACCTTAAAGAAATCCAGGGGGGAATTGTGGGAAATGAATAAATCTCTTAAAGGAAGCCAAGGGGGAAAAAGGGTGAAGGAAATGAATAAAACAGTTCAAGACTTGAAAATGTAAATAGAAGAGAACACAAACTGAAGGAATTCTGGATTTGGAAAATCTAGGTAAGCAAACAGGAACTACAGACTTAAGCGTCATTAACAGAATGCAAGAGATAAAAGAGAGAATCTCAAGAATTCAAGTTTGGATAGAAGAAATTGATATATTGTTCAAAGAAAATGTTAAGTCTAAAAGATTCCTGACATAAAACATCTAGGAAATCTGGGGCACAATGAAAAAAAAAAAAAAACAAACTTAAGAATAACAGGTAAAAACAAAGATTCCCAGCTCAAATGCCCAGAAAATTTTTTCTTCCTTTCTTTCTTCCTTTTCCTTTTTATCTTCCTTCTTTCTTTCTTCCTTCCTTCCTTCATTTATTTAGTTAGTTATTTAGTTATTTTAAATCCCAGATGCACTTTCCCATCCCTCCTCTCCTCCCAGTCTTCTGTTCACCACCCCCTCTATTCTCACTCCCTGCCCCCCGCTCCACTCCCACCCCAAACCACTCCTCCTCCTTTTCTGTTTAGGAAAGGTCATGTCTCCCATGAGTATCAACAAGACATGACATATCAACTTTCAGTGAGACTAAGCACTTCCCCATACATTAAGGTTGGGCAAGGTGACCCAGTATGAGGGGTAGGGTCCCGAAAGCCAGTAAAAGAGTTGGAGACAGCTCCTGTTCACACTGTTAGGAATCCCACAAGAGGAAGGATTTACATAGTAAAAAATGCCCGTGTTACCAAAAGCAATCTACAAATTTAATGCAATCCTCATTACAATCCCAAAATAATTCTTTACAGACCATGAAAGAACAATACTCAACTTTCATATGAAAAAAAAAACAGGAGAGCTAAAACTAAAACAATACAATAAAAGGACTTCCAAAGGAAATCCATACACCTATGGATACCTGATTTTCGACAGAGAAACCAAAAGTATACAATGGAAAAAAGAAAGCATCTTCAACAAACGGTGCTAGTTTAACTGGATATCAGCATGGAGAAGAATGCAATTAGATCCATATCTATCACCCTGCTCAAAACTCAAGTGCCAGTGGATCAAAGACCTCAACATGAATCCAGATACACTGAACCTGATAAAAGAGAAAGTGGTAAATAATCTCAAAAGCATTGACACAGGAGACCACTTCCTGAACAGAACACCAATAGCACAGGCACTAAGATTGACAATTAATAAATGAGACCTCATGAGATTGAAAAATTTCTGTAAGACAAAAGACACCATCAGTAGGACAATACAACAGCTTACAGAACGGGAAAAGCTCTTTGCCAATCCCACAACTGAAAGAAAATATTTTAAACACACTCAGACCTGGCAATGGTGGCACACACCTTTAACCCCAGCACTTGGAAGGCAGAGGCAGGTGGATCTTTGTGAGTTTGAGGCCAGCCTGGTCTACAAGAACTAGTTCCAGGACAGCTAGAGCTGTTACACAGAGAAACCTTGCTCAAAAAAAAAAAAATTCCTAACCTTACAGAACACCAAACAGATTGGACCAGAAAAGAAGGTCTCATGCCACAAAATAATCAAAACACTACACATACAGAAAAAGAAAAAATATTAAAAGCTCGAAGAGGAAAGGGCCAAATAACATATAAAGGTAAACCTATTAGAATTGTACCCAACTTTTCAACAAGATTCTAAAAACCAAAAAGGTCTAGACAGATGTCCTGCAGACTCTGACAGGTACCACCAGCCCATATTACTATACCCAGCAAAACTCTCAATCATGGATGGAGAAAAGAAAATATTCTATGATAAAATCAAATGTAAACAATATCTGTCCAAAGTTCAGCACCTACAATAGATGCTAAAAGGAAAACTCCAACCCAAGGAGGTTAACTACACCTATGAAAACCCAGGAAATAAACAATCTCACACCAGCAAAACCAAAAAAAAGGAAGTGCTCATGTACACATACACACACACACACACACACACACTACCAGTACCAACACAAAATAATAGGAATAAACTCTCAATGGTCATTGATATATCTCAATATCAATGGACTCAAGTCCCCCCCCAAAAAAAAACAGACTAACAATGGATGTGAAAACAGAATCTATCCTTCTTCTGCATACAAGAAATATACCTCAATATCAAAGATAGACATTACCTTACAGCAAAGGGTTATAAAAAGATTTTCTAAGCAAACGGAGCTAAGAAACAAGCTGGTGTAGCCATTCTAATATCTAACAAAATAGATTTCAAATCAAAAGAGACAAGGAAGGACACTTTGTGCTCATCAAAGGAAAGATCCACAAGACAATCTTTCAGTTCTTAACATCTATGGCCCAACAGCACCCTCGTTTGACAACACTAAAGCTTAAATCACACATAGGTCCTCACACATTGATAGTGGGAGACATCAATACCCTACTCTCACCAATGGACAGGTCATCCTGACAAAAACTAAACAAACAAATACTGGAACTGACAGATTTTATGAACCAAATGGTCTTAACATAACAGACATCTAGAGAAAATTTCATCCAAACACAAAAGAATATACCTTCTTCTCAGTCCCTCATGGAACATGCTCCAAAACTGATCACATACTCGGTCACAAAGCAAGTCTCAAAAGATACAATAAAACTGAAATAACCCAGCATCCTATCAGACCATCATGGATTAAAACTGGATTCCAACAACAGAAAGCCTACAAACTCATGGAAACATAACAACTCTCTACTGAATGACTACTAGGTCAAGGCAGAAATAAAGAAATTAAAGACTTCCTTTGATTTGAATTCATTAGAATTCAATGAAAATGAATGTACAACATATGCAAACCTACAGAACACAATGAAAGCAGTGCTAAGAGGAAAGTTCATAGCACTACATAAACAAATTAGAGAGATCTCATACTAGCAACTTAATGGTACACCTAAAATCTCTAGAGCAAAAAGAAGC
>PVIU01029172.1:0-17931 GCA_004026605.1 Ondatra zibethicus
TTTAATCGATATCGATATCTGAGGATCCTGTAAGACTTAACAACCTGGGTCCTTAGGCAAAAGAGAATATCTAAAATAGATTATAAATCATTTTATATCAAGATTAGACTCTAATTTCAACCTAGTCTTAAGAAATTTGAAGTTCACAGAAATTAAGCATGCTGGATATGTATAAACTTTACAATAACGAACTTATCTTTGTTAATTATGAGGTTGATTTTCAAAACCAAAAGAGTTTCTGTTTATAATAAGAAATTTTGGAAAAAGCTATGTTAGGAAAGAGTAGACAATTTATAGCCCATTTCCTAGCCAAACATTGCTGTTAAATTTATTTGTGATTCAAAGTTGCCTATCTGGAATATTTTTTAAAATATAATTTAATTAATTATTTGAAAATTTATTACATTATATATTGATCATACTCATCTCATCATCCATTTTTTTTTCTCCTGATTCCTCCAGGACCCACCCCTGTCTTCTAACTCACTTCCAACTTTATGTCCTCCTTTAAAAATATAAGCTACTAGCTCCACTTGGTGTTGTTCACATATGCTTGGGCATCTACTGATATGTGGTCAACCTGCCAAGGCCACGCATTTAAGAAAATATACTGTCCTTCCCTAAGAAGTCACCAGCTGTCAACAGTTCCTCAGTTAGGGGTAGAGGATCATGAATTTGTCCATGTCCCTCACTACTAGAATATTGACTGGCTTGCTCTTGCTGAGACAGCTTCAGGTGTTGTGAGGCTGTGAGTGCTGCAGTATTATCATGTATAGAAGACACTGTTTCAGTCCATTTCTCTTTGACTTCTGTCTCCTATAATCTTTTAATAACCCCTTCTGCAACAGTTTCTGAGCCTAGGGTGAAGGGTGATGTAGACAACTCACTTATGACTGAACACCCTGCTGACACTTTTTCCTGCACTTTGGCCAATCATGAACATCTTTATTAACTATTGTCCACTGCACAATGAAATATCTCTTCTGGCATCCGAGAGCTAAACTAATCTATGGGTACAGACATATGAATCGTGAAAGCAGTTTTACACTATGTCCATTTAGATCAGCAGTTCTTAACCTGTGTGTAGGAAGCTAGCTGGGCGCCGGGAATACAGAAACTGTGTTCATTTAAACTACTGCCTGGCCCATTAGTTCTAGCCTCTTATTGGCTAACTCTTACATATCCATTTAACCCATTTCTAATAATCTGTATGTCTTACTGTGGCTTACCAGGAAAGATTCAGTGCATCTGATCTGGCAGCTTCATGGCGGCGGCTCTCCCTGTCTCAGTCTTCTTTCTCCCAGCCTTCAGTTCTCTTTTCCCCACCTATTTAAGTCCTGCCCTATCAAAAGGCCAAGGCAGTTTCTTTATTCAACCAATGAAAGCAACACAAATACAGAAGAACCTCCTATACCACCTGTGGGTTTTGATTCCTTTGGGAGTCAAGTGACCCTTTCACAAGGGTCAACTAAGACCATCTTGCACAACAGATATTTATATTACAATTCATAAGAGTAGCAAAATTACTGTTATGAAGTAGCAATGAAAATAATTTTATGGTTGGGGTCACCACAACATGAGGAACTGTATTTAAGGGTCAAAGGTTGTGAAGCTCTGGTTTATACGAATAACAGTAATAGGAGTAGTAGATTCATCTTTGACTCTGGTGAGCACCCCATTGGCTCGTTCGTGACTAGACTTACAGTACCAGGAGTGCAGGCCTTAAATCTAAACAGAATTTAGTTGATTACAACCAAAATACTCACACCACCATTGTATTCAAGGACATATTTTGCCTTTATCAATATTACACTTCACAGGGTTTGCACCTGTGTAAGACTACTAACTTTCCCATCCCTGACCCCAGCAGTCTCCATAGCACCTTCTGGTACTGCAAAAACTAATGAGCATGGAGGAAACTTCCTTGTCAATATCAATTTGCTTTCTCCACGTCTATGAGCAGACAACAAATTCTGGCAAGAATATGGGGAAGATGGAATCCTCATGTGCTGTTGTAGGATAGCAAATTGTTGAAACCACTGTGGAGATAAGTGTGGCAGATCCTCAAAACCCTAGAAAATAGATACAACCCAGCTATACTACTCCTGAACACATTTCCAGAGGGCTCTATTTCCTATTTCAGAGACTCATGTACATTCATGCTTTTTGCTGTTCTACTCATAATAGCCAGATACTGGAAACAGCCTAGATGTCCATCAACAGATGCATGAATAATAAAAATGTCATACCTAAAGATGACGGAATTCTATTTTGCTGCAAAGAAAGATAAAATTTTTAGGTAAATGGATAGAACTGGAACAAAAATATACTGAGCAAAGTAACCCAGGCTCAGAAAGAGAAGTGTCTCATATTTTCACTCATATGTAAATTTTAGCATCAAATTTTAGTTTTATATGTTTAACTTACTCAGAGAACCTGTGAATTCAGGAAACTAGAATGAAACCATTGGTGAGAAAGGGTAATGTATTAATCAGTGTTCTGTAGGAGGAGAGCCCGCTTGTTCGTCCTGGCTGCCTGGCTAGCTTAGCCCTGAAATAACCACAGAAAAATTTTATCAATTAAATCACTGCTTGGTCCATTAGCTCTAGCCTCTTATTGGCTAACTCTCACATCTTGATTTAACCCATTTCTATTAATCTGTATTGCCATGTGGTAGTGACTTTCTGGCAAAGATTCAGCATGTCTGACTCTGGCAGCAGCTCTATGGCATCTCTGACTCTGCCCTTCTTTATCCCAGCATTCAGTTCAATCTTCCATGCCTACCTAAGTTCTGCCCTATCAACAGGCAAGGCAGTTTCTTTATTCATTAATTGTAATCACAGCACATAGAGGGGACTCCCACATCAGTGTTCTCTAGAGTAACAGAACTTACAGAATGAATCTCTATATATAGAACCTCCCTGTGTATATTAGAATGTCCTATAGGCTGCAATCCAGCTAATCCAACAATGGCTGGCTGTGAACAGAAAGTCAAAAAATCCAGTCATATAAATCAAAGGTTTCCTCACAGATTTGCCCTCCATTTTCGGGTTTTAGTTTCAGATGCAATCAATTTGACAACCGAGAATAGCTATCACAGGTAAGAAAGATCTTAAAGGAGGGTAGATTAGACAAATTAATATGGAGAAAACGGGAATAATGTAAGCAGGCAGTTTAAGTGGGAAGAAAGATTTGAGAGTATGCTAGAAAACAGAGGAGGGGAAAGGATAAGTAGTACCAGGATGTTTGGAAAAACCACATAGAAATAGTACTTTATTATCTTCCTAAATATATATTATATGTACATACATATATAATAGTTTAATTGGAGTTGCCACTCAAAAGAATAGTAATCTTCCCAGAAGCCCTAGGTTTTCATATAAAAAACCCAGTAGCAGGTGTGGGACACCTCCCCTTCAGTTGTTAGTTAAAGATACCCTGGAGACCCTTGAAATAATAAACTTTTGCTTTTGCTTTTGCTCTTGGTTGCCCATGAGAACTTGATGGTAAAAGCTGATTGTGGAAGACTACAGTCTTTAAAGTGTTAATTCTGGGGAAGTATCAAGATCTCTTTGCTCAACACCAGCAGCAATCTCGGTTTTTGTGCTTCTGACAGGGAAGGTTTTAGATAGGGCACAGTAATTAGTAAGCAGACAATACTTTAATTAGAGCAGGCTAGTGATGTTCTGGACTATGGCAAGTATGAGACAATTATTTCTTTTCTCCCTGTTGCCCCTGCATATGTCTTCTCAAGGGTTAGCATTTCTAGGTGAAGGAGTGCCTTTCTCATTAGCTCAACTAATCCAGGTGTATAAGATGTAACACAGGGGGCCAAGTACCCTAAAATTGGAAAGTTTACTGGGAGAAAAAGCAACAGTATTATTGTAAAGAACTGTTTTCTTTTAAAATTTTGTTAATTTTATTATTTTTATGTGTATGAGTATATTACCTGTATGTATGTTTGGGCACCACATGCATGCAGGATCTTTGGAGGCCAGAAGAAGTTATCAGAACCCCTAGAACTTGAGATACAGATGTTTCTGCTGCATGAGGATCTTGGGAATTTGAACAAGAACAGCTAGTTCTCTTAACTTCTGACCATGCTCTCCAGTCATAGAACTGTTAACTTACACAGAATTTAAGCCATTATGTCTTGGGTGATATTTAATTTTTTAAATCAATATCAACATCTTAATTATAGTAGTAAATAAACACCTAGCAAACTTCACTGGCTTGGTTTTCTAGACTTAGTTCAGACTTACTAAAACAGTGTATTAAAGCTCTAGTTGTATCTTAAGATGAAATAAATAACCCTTAAAGAACCATGAGACAATGAATGTGTTCCGTGGTCTTATTCTTTATTAGTTCCAATGCAACACACAGACTTTTTGCAAGGTTATTCCTCTTAACAATGGAAACACCTGTTGTGGAATGTTATTTTATGATGTGTTAGGGCCTAGGAATAGGTGCTATCAGAGGTTCTGACTTTGCCTACCCAATGAAGGGTGACCATGGAACATTTGGATGCAGCAAGGGTACATACAATTTTTCCCATTGTAAAATAAATGAGTCTGCCCTATCCTTTGCACCAGACTCCAAGTGTCTGTGTTTGTTGACATTGTGCTTTCTCACCCCCTCCTTCGAGGAAGACATTAGGGCCTAGCAACCTCTATTGCCCAAACAAGGACTACTAACACACACGATTTTGATCTCACCTTGTCAGAGTCCTTTTCTTCTTTGAGGCTGTAATTTTTGGATTTTTCCCAGAACAGGTTCCAATCATCTTTCTCTTTTCACTAGTGGTGCTGCACACATCCCCAGGATGGTGTATGGTATATTTTCAGTGAGAAGGCCCCTCAGTTTTTTGGGCAGGTAAGTGTTTGAACACCCATCCTTCCCTTCTTTTGTGTTGTGTCTTTAATATTTGTCTGCCCATCTGGTTAAGAAGGTACATTTTTTTCTGTTGCAGTTTGCCTGGTGTCTTCCTATAAAGCCTGACTCTCCAGTAGGTGGAAACAAGGCCCAGCTCCCGAACATTGTTCCTTGTCATAGGCCTATGGTTGTGGCCTAAAGAATCACAGAAGTTCCCCACTAATCACAAGACATAAAGGTTCAATATAATTTTCCAACCCTGTTGACTATTGGTTCCCTCTACAAAATGGGTAACCTCTCCACCTCTACCCCTTTCATGTCTCCTCGACATCTGATTTTGATGAGACAGTTGAAGCCCCAAGAAACAATGCTATAAAGAGCGTGGCCACAGTTGAACTGCACGTGCCACTTCCCTGACCGCTACAACCCCACTGGAGGCTAAATCTCCTCTGTAGGACTCTTGGAGTGAAGTGCCTCAGAGTCTACTTGCTCTGGAAGGCAAACATTCCTTTGCACTAGGGTATGACCCTCAGCTGCTGCAGTTCCGCCCGCCCCTCCCCCCAGAAACCTTCCCCGTCAACCTGGAACAAAATACTATTAACCAGCCCTGGATTCCCACCCCTATAGCAGAACTCTCCCTTATAGCTGTGCTTGAGCTGACTCCCTTTCTTAGCTGAAAATCAGCTTATGAGGATCAAGCAGAAGCTCAAGTACAAACGAACCTCTTAATTTATGGTTCAGTGACTCTTGACATGTCCCCTGGATGAGGTAACTTTGTTCATCCCATCCATCAGGCACAGACTGGCCATCAAGCCTACTACCAACAGATTTCTGACCTGACCTTCAAGACTCTTAAGGCATGCACCCCATGGGTCCATTCAGCTTATGTCCACAATCTTATTCAACAGCCAGGGGCCTTTTTTCTTATTTTCTCAAAATTCCTGCTTCACAGAAGACATTCTTCAGGGCACGGAAGAAAGTGACTGATAAGCTGCCAATATAAGTGAGACAGAATTTCAAATTTTCTGCTTCATGGAAAAGTCTGCCAGATACTATAGGCCTGTAGGCTGATACCCCGATGTTGCAAAGGAACTTTGGGTGACTGTTCAGGCAGTCAGATGTCTCTGTTATTGCTAGAGATTTTTGAAAGTTGTTTGCAATGCAACTTTTGTTTACTCAAATAATATCCTTCTGGAGTCTTTAATGGAGTTCAAGACTTAGTATAGTTGTAATTCCCCTTAGTTATGATAAAGAGTAAATTAAGTTTAAAACTTTAGTTTCATAAGATAGGATAGATAATGAAATATTTTCTTTTAACTTGATATACACAAATAAACTGGAATTCATTACATTGTGAATACAATCTTATTTGATAATTGTTCTTATTGTATACAGTTTTACTATGGAAAAGTTAAAACCTTTCTTTTTTGTTTAGATAAAAGGGGAAATATTGTGGAATATTATTTTAAGGTGTGTTAGGGCCTAGCAACAGGCAGTGTCAGATGTCCTGATCATGCCTAGCCAGTGAGAGGCAACCTTGCAGTACTGTCTGAGAGCCTAGCAGCAGGAGCTGTCAGAGGTCCTGATCATGCCTAGCCAATGAAGGATGACCATGTGATGTGAATGGATTAGAACGGCTGGATGCTGGGAGGGTATATGAGTTTTTCCTGTTGTTAAATAAATGACTCTGTCCTTCCCTTTCATAGGACTCCTGGTATCTGTGTTTGTTGATTTTGGGCCTTCTCACTCCTTCCCTTGAGGAAGGCGTTAGGGCCCAGAAACACATACCTTCCTCTTTCCTTTCAAGTTTATTGAAGCCATGAACGGAGACATCACTGTGTTATAATGGCAAGCCTCCCTGACCTGCCTCTGTCTATTAGAGTAAAATCCTTTTGATTTTTGGAATTTATTGGTTAAGGCTGACTAGATGTTAATGCACAAATATGTAACAATTTAGGGCACATTGTTTCATCTGCATTTGTGTCTGAAGTACACACTTTATAGAATTAGATGAGGTCAAACTTCTATCCAGGCCATACTCTATGATTGTTTTCTTTACGGTTTTTTTTTTTTTTTAGTGTTTTCCTTCTCTCTTATCACCAATTATTTTATATTGAACTATTTTTAAAATTAAAGTTACTTGTCAACAAGTAGGTGTCCATAAGTTTGTGGACTTATGTCTGAATTTTACTTTTATCCCATTGATCAATGTGTCTGGTTTTTGTGCCAATGTTATGCTGTTTTATTATTATAGTTCTGCAGTACATCTTGAAATCTGAGGTGTTGTTAGCTCTAGGAGTTATTTTACACTCAGAATTGCTTTAGCTATTGTTACAAGGCACCGCTTCTTTGTTTCCAGCTGCCTGGCTAGCTTAGACCCGAAATAATCACACAGAAATTGTATTAATTAAATCAGTGCTTGGCCCGTTAGCTCTAGCTTCTTATTGGCTAACTCTTTTATTAATTTAACCCATTCTATTAACCTGTATATTGGCACGTGGCTGTGGCTTATTGGGTAAAGTTCACAGCATCTGTTTCCAGCGACTCCATTGCGTCTCTCTGACTCTGCCCTTCTTTCTCCCAGCATTCATTTTAATTTTTCCCACCTAGCTCTGTTCTATCCTATCATGGGCTCAAAGCAGTTCTTTATTCTTAAAGCAATAGGAGCAACACATAGACAGAAGGACCTCCCACACTGTTTCCCCTTTTCTGTTTAAACAAAAAGGAAGGCTTTAATTTTAACATAGTAAAATTACATATAACAAAGCAGGTACAATATTTATATCTACTTTATCTTTTATCATAACTAAGAAAAACTACAGCTACAAGTATAAATTCTTCAACTCCATCAAAGACTCCAGAAGGATGTAATTTTACCTAAGTAAATAGGAAGTACTTTGTAAGCAACTTCTAAAACTCTAGAGTTGACAGTGACTTCTCACTGTTTGGACAGTCACCCAAAGTTCTTCTCTACCATTGGTGCATCTATCTTCAGCCTACAGTGCCATAGTATCCAGCAGACTTTTCCACAAAGCAGGAAATTTCAAAGACAGTTCCACCTATACTGGTGGTTTGTCCATCACATTTTTCTGTGTCATGAAGAATGTCTAGCAGACTCTCTCATGAAGCAGGAACCTCGAAAAACTATGTCACCTTTAGGTAAGTTTAGCAGTCATTTCTCTGCAGGTCCTGCATGTCCAGTTTATCAAACAGTCTAGGCCAGAGCAGTTTCTTGCCCAATGGTCAACCAGCTCCATAAGGAGCCTCTTCAATGGCCATCATCCTTTTAAGTTACCTTGGTGCTGCCAGGAGCAGATGTGTCTCACTGGCATGAAAAGTCTTATGCCATATTCTGTAGTCTCTGAAAGGTTTGAAGAACGCCTATCCACTTGAAATACAACTCTGTATATCTAGAAAACCTAACTAACATAACTACAAGCTTGACTATTATAGATGATTATCTACTAACCTATATTTCTTAAATTTTTAAATGAGCTACACAAACATGATACCTTAATTAAGAACAGAAATATACATATAACAAAATTGACCTTAAATTTGTATCAATAAACCAAGATCCATACCAATACAAATCTCTATATCATATCCCCCTTTAAATATGAACAAATATTTATAGACAATATTTGGGAATACTGGTGTAGTTATGTCCAAACTTCTTTTTGCTGTTTATTGGGTGAAGTAATTTTTTGAGGGGTGTTCAAGGCAAACTTTCAGGGGATCTTGGTCCATCAAACCACACTAGTCTAGAAAGATTCCACAAGTTCCCCTTCTCTGTGGAAACAAAAGAAGAACCTCTTTTCCAAAGCAACATATCCTTAGATCCATATTTTGAAATCAAGATACCTTTAAGATATATATGTTGGTTTAGCTTAGTAGCTCATACAATGAAATGTCTCTCTGTACTTAGTTCCTTCACAGTCAAAAAATTCAAAGAAAACACAATAATATGCATAATCCAGACACTGTGTATTCTCCATCTTTACATGGCTTGTTTTTACTAAATTACTTTTTAATATTTATTTTATTATCTTTACTCCTTTAATGTATGACTGTTTCTACTCTGTCTCCTTAAAGACTTTATAAAAATGAGTTATTTCTTTTCCAACTCTATATACTCATTTTCTTCTCTCTCCCAAGTTTATGTACATTTATCCAACACTGTGACCCATTTAGAGGTCTTTTTATGTCTGAATTTGTCCTTATTGCATTATCTGTAATTCTTTACTTGAAGCTCCCTTAAGGAAGGTTTTCCTGATTCACTGGTAGCATTCACTGGTCTTTAAGAACTTTTAAAATGGTAAGCAGCTTGGTTGCAGCTGCTCTGGATGCTGGCTCCACCTCTCTCTACTTTCAAAATGGTGGAGGCACCATTACTGCCAGCTCTTGGGCCACCAGGTAGGAGCTGTGTTCAGCACTTTAACTCTGAGTATGAGCACATAAACCCTTTTTATCTGAGTAATAGCCAAATATGCCCTGCAGTGCACTGCATGGCCTGGAAATATCTCTGTGTATGGTGGCAGGAATACAACATGCTCTTCTGCTTGTGCATGCCCAACAGTCCTGATCATGCTGCCTTCCCAGGCAGGGGGCACTGAACTGTTCTCAGCTACTTTCCTTTAGACCCAACTCCAAGTAGGCACACAAACATCCTGGCCCACAAATGCCATTCAAATGCTCCATAGCTGGAGTTTGCACTGGCAGCATGGCCCAGGATGCTACCTTTTTAAAAAGGCATGGATTTTTTTCTGCTACCAGTGAATCAGGAAAACCTCTCTTAAGGGAGCTGCAGCATGCCACCAGCCAAAAAAAAAAAAAAAAAAAAAAAGAAGCTAAACTTTGTTTTTCTGTGTCTAGAGTTCCTTTTCAAGCTTTTTTAGGTTTTACGTGGATTTTAGTCCAACAAGTTGGCATACCAAATGTTTCAAGGAGCTGCTTGTTGGTTCCCAGCCACCCAGCTAGCTTAGACCTGAAATAATCACACAGAAACTATAGTAATTAAATCACTGCTTGGACCATTAGCTCTAGCTTCTTATTGGCTAACTCTTTTATTAATTTAACCCATTCTATTAACCTGTATATTGCTATGTGGCTGTGGCTTATCTGGTAAAGTTCACAGCCTCTGTCTCCAGTGACTCCATGGCTCCTCTCTGACTCTGCCCCTTTTTCTCCCAGCATTCAGTTTAGTTTTCTCTGCCTAGCTCTGTTCTGTCCTATCACAGGCTCAAAGCAGTTCTTTATTCATTAACCAATAAAAACAACACATAGACAGAAGGAGTTCCCACACCAACCTATTCTAAATTTTTTGTGTTTCATTATGAATCTGAAAATTGTCTTCAATTTCTGCTAAGAACTGGTTGGAATTTTGATGGAGATTTTATTTAAATCTATAGACTACTTATAATTGGATGACCATTTTCACTATATTAATCTTACCAATCCATTAATATAGGAGATATTTCCATCTACTGATCTCTTTAAAGTATTGAAATTTTTATTATTGTAAGTCTTTCATTTACCTGGTAACAGTTATCTAAAGATAACTTGGTTAGAGTTATCTCCTTTAGTGGCTTCTTGCTCTAGCTAAAGCTTAAAGTACTGTTTAATAGGAACTGAGAGAAGTCTCAATACCTTTTTGAGAGTTTTATTTATTTATTTATATTATAAATACTCTTATGTATTTATTTATATTTTATTTAATTATTTATTTAAATATTTATTGAGTATTTGTTACTGGATTTCCTTGTCTTGTTCTTTTTTTGTTTGTTTGTTCATTTGTTTTTTCCAGGCAGAGTTTCTTTGGAGCCTATCCTGGAACTAACTCTTGTAGACCAGGTTGGCCTCAAACTCACAGAGAGCTGCCTGCCTCTGCCTCCCGAGTGCTGGGATTAAAGATGTACACCACCACCGCCCAGCCCTTGTCTTGTTCTTATATATCTTGGAATATATATACATGAGTACACACACACACACAACACACATACATACACACATATATATGAATGAAGCTATTGTAAAAGTTGTTGTTTCCCTGTGCTTTATTTGTTATTTATACATAGGAAGGTTCCTGAGTTTTGTGTCAGTTTTGTATTCTGTTTCTTTGCTGAAAATATTTATGTGATAAATTTTATCAGATATAGAAGTTTCCTGGTAGAGTTTTTAGAGTCTTTTATGTATAAAATCATGATATCTGAAAACAAATAAAATATTTGACTGCTTTCTTTCCTATTTCCTATTGAATCACCCTGATTTCATTTAGCTATTTTAATTGCTCTAGCTAAGACTCAACCACTATATTGGCTAGGTGTGGAGAGTGTCTTAGATAGGGTTTCTATTGCTGGTAAGTTGGTGTGGGAGTTCCTTTTGTATTTCTATTGCTATCATTGGTTAAATAAGGAGACTTCCTTGGCCTTTTGATAGGGCAGCCCTTAGGTGGGCAGAGTAGACAGAATGAAAGGCTGTGAGAGAAAAGGCAGTGTGGCAGACGCCATGTTTCTCTGGCCCGAGATGGACACTGGTTAGACTCATGCTGGTAAGCCACATCCTAGTGGTGATACACAGATTACTAGATATGGGTTAGTTTAAGATGTGAGAGTTAGCCAAGAAGAGGTTAGAGTATATGGACCAGGCAGTATTTGAATAAATACAGTTTCCGTGTAATTATTTAGGACACCAAGAGCCAGGCAAAACAAAACAAGGGGCCCTGTGCCGGGAGCCAGGCGCCGGAAACACAGCCCTCTCCACCATACTACAGTAAGAGATATGACCATGGCAACAAAAGGAAAGTATTTAATTGGGGCTAGCTTATAATTTCAGAGGTATAGTCCATTATGATCACAGTGGCTGACATACAGGCAGATATGGTGCTGGAGAAGGAGCTGAGAGAGTTCTCCATCTTGATTTGCAGGAAGCAAGTAGTGAACTGTGTGTCACACTGGGCATAGCTTGGGTACAGGAGTCCTCAAAACCTGCCAGCCCCCACAGTGACATACTTCCCTCAGCAAGGCCTTACTTATAAATAGTGCCTCTCCCTCTAGGGGGCATTTTCTTTCAAACCACCACATAGAGAGTTGATATTGTTTTGTTCTTGATTTTAGTGGAAATTCTTTGAGTTTTTCTCCATTTAGATCAGTTGTGTTCTTGGAGGGTTTTCAGTACATTTTTAATGACCCTGGTAACTTTTGGGAGACTCTTCATCATTTGCTGGCTGTCCAAAGGCAGATCTATGATATCTTAGAATGTAGCTGGACATTCTAGGATGTAGTATAGTGTAAGAAGGGTCTTTCATTGACTCAGAAAGAAGGAAACATGCAAGGCACCTTGTCCTATATATATTAAATATGTTGTCTTCATAACTGTCTCTGGTAAAACAATTCTAAGTGTATGTATTACTCACAACTTTACTGGGTATGACTGTGGAGATGAATACCTCAAACTTTCAAGGATTATGACTACAAGGGCTTACTCCTCATAGACTCGGCATTATCTTCTTGCATCAACCATTTTTCTGATGGATTCATCAAGATGTGTTTGTTTAATTATTGGATTAAACTTGAAAGCTTTGCCTCTACCCATTTTTACTATTCTTGTAGCAGAGAGTCTGGGCAGAAAACAACTCATTCCCAGATCTTCATGAGCTGCCTGTCACTTCTACTCCACTAAGTTGACCAGGAACCATTGGTACCAATCTTAGTCAGTAACTGGGAATATCTAACCCTCAAATGGAAGGATCTGTAAGCAATATAGTAACATGAAATCAACTTATGGGATCCAGTGTGAAGTTGCAAATCATAATAAAACCTTTCACTCTCATAACACCACTTCCCTACAATGCTAAGATGTGAAATTTTGAGTTTAATCTGGCTAGTTCCATGTACAAGTCGAAAGCTGGTTTATGTTGCTTCTTACTCTTTGAGCATGTCTGCTTTTTGAAGGTATATCTATCCTTCATTCCTTTGATGACAGAAGACATGGCATCAAACTGCAATCTCAAAAATGTAATTAGCTTTCATTTCTCAGTTGTCAATTAGTTTTCAGGCTAGCATCTAATACTTCACATTAAGAGTGTGTAGGCTTTCTCAGAGATGTGTAAAAATAGTGTGCACTTAACTACTTAACAAGTAGTTCCCATGCATAGCTGCTGTGCATTTAAGAATGAATTATTCTGTTAATAAAGTATTGTTGCAGTTGTGCCTGTGTCTTTCTCCCTTGTGTGTGTGTATGTGTATGTGTAATGCATGTTTTGTGTGTAGTGTGTAGTATATGTGTGTGTATGTGTATGTGTGTGTGTAGTGTGTATGCAGAGGTCAGGGGAGACAAACTTATATTAGCTTGTGTCTAGGGATGAGGTAACCTAGGTAATGAGAAACAAAAACAGAGCAAATTATCAAAAGGTACATCTGCATTTTTTCCTGTGGGTGATTATCTGGCAGTGTGAGATGATCCCCTGAGACCTCTGTCTAAATCCCTTTGATCCTGCTATCATTCTGTCAGTTGATAGCCCTGGAGCAGCCTCCAGTAGACACTCAACGTGTGCCTCTGTTCAGGAGATTTGTCCTGTTGCCAAGAACCCTGTGAAAGGCAAAGCAAGCCACTTTATCTGTAGCTGTGTTTCACTTGCTTGTGGGGCCTAAACTCTTTCATTGATCCCACTTGCTGGCTTCTGGAGACCATTGATTTTCCTTGCTGTCAGTTTATGGCCTTGCTTCCTTAATGTTTATTTAGGCCAGCATCCATAAATTTTTGCTGGTAAGGAGGGTGAGAAAGTTAGCAGGAGATCAAGGGTATGAGTGTACCTGTCCATAAATATAAATCACAGCTCTTATTCTGTGCTGTTTGTGAACACTGTTTGAGAGGTAAATAAAAACAGAAGTGTTGTGCTCTAACTGGGGAAACCATTGCAAATTCCCCTGTGACTGTCTGTCTGTCTGTTTGTTTACTTATTTATTTTTACTGCTGCTTAGGTTTTCATTTTTCTGAATCTTTTCTATTTGCAAAAGGAGACTACTCTTTCGTTTCTTGACTGCCCAGACCCGAATAATCACTCAAAAGCTATATTAATTACAACACTGTTCAACTAATGGCTCAGGCATATTTCTAGCTACCTCTTACATCTTTAATTAACCCATTTCTATTAATCTGTGTATTGTCAGGAGACTACGGTTTACCAGAAAGGGTCCTTCTCTTTCAGCAGCTATATGGCATCTTCTCAACTCTCCCTATTCTTTCTCTCTATCTCTGTTCTGATTTCCCACCTGGCTTTACTCTGCTAAGCCATTGGCCCAAATAGCTTTATTCATTAACCAATGGTAATAAAACATATTCACACCATACAGAGGGGGCTCCCACATCATCTACTCAAATATATAATGTTGCTTTTTGTTAGTAGAAGACAAAAGAATGGAAGTGTTGTGTATTTGTCCCCAAGGATCTCTGCTTTGAATGGCATAGGTGTGTTTTTACTTCCTACCACTCAAGTTGGCTTTTGTCAACAGAAACAAATATATTCAAGTCTTCCAGGACAAAAGAAAAGAATTTCTTCAGAATTAGAGTTAAAAGCATCTGGTTGAAAAAAATGAACTAATCTAAGTCTCCATAAAGAAGCTTGGAGAACCTTCTATTGTACAAAGGCATGGACATGGACGAGAGCCTCAAAGGTGTGTGGCAGGTGGTGGGGAGTACAGTCCTAACAGGGACCCATTACAGTGCTGAGTGCTATGGTACCTGCATTGCCATCCACAGTACCCGAACAGATCAAGGCAGAAAGGAAAATCATTGCAAGCAGGTGGCTGCTCTGTTATAAATAATTCAAGGACACATCCTGTAAAATCCACGGGAAAAGCCCAGAGCTCATTACAGTTATGAGTTAATAGACTATGAGATCCTTAAATCATTAGAAAATATTTTCAACAGCTAAAATTCTTTTTTTCCACCTCAGTAATATAAGTAGATACTGTTGTGACTATGAAGTGACAAGTGGTTCCCCTGAGGACAGAAGGACAGCGGTGGGTAGAGCTGTGAAGCCTGGGCCC
Organism: Ondatra zibethicus; assembly: GCA_004026605.1. Lineage (NCBI taxonomy): Eukaryota > Metazoa > Chordata > Mammalia > Rodentia > Cricetidae > Ondatra > Ondatra zibethicus. The sequence continues at coordinate 14,922 of PVIU01029172.1, forward strand.
TGGCCCACTCAGTGTACACAGAAACACTGTGTACAGAGACAGTGCCTACACTAAAACACCAGGAAAAAAAAACAAATGCAAAGTTGATTTTGCTGTCTGTTTGAACTCAGCTTTCCCTATTGGTTAACATTCTGGTGTACAGTACCCTATGTCCCACCTTCTTTCCTAATAATGATTTTGTGATTTGTTCACTTTATCACCTATTAATTCTTACATGTATTTTTTGTGTGTAGTATATAGTGTGTGTGTGATTGTGTGACTCTCTCTCTCTCTCTCTCTCTCTCTCTGTAGAGTACAGGGGTTGCTATATTGCACTGGCATGTGTCCACAGAGAAGTAATAAACAAATCCAAAGAAAGTAACCAAGACAAAACAGAATATTTCATCAAAAATTGTATCAATTCTTCCTTTAATTTTCATTTTTTAAATATCTGGACTCCTTTAAGAAATGATACTTTTTTTTAAATTACTGCTCATGGCTTTCTACCCCCAAAGAAATCACTTAGCAGGTTAAGTCTTGTGGTAGAGTGTAGTTCCTGAGTCAGTAAGAAGAGGGTCTTCCTTATGAGAATAATAAACTGCTACCATAAGACCCAATTCAAAAGAGACCTATTGCTTCTCACCAAATCTCATGGGATTTGGAGCTATTCTAAATGGTCATCTTCCTAAGAATGACTCAGGAACCTGGGATCCTGCTACCTTGAAACTGTTGTTCAAGAAACAGGGTAGGAGAGTGTGCACCATAGCACAGAGCATTCTGTAGTCAGAACTAAAAGGGAAGCATATTCTTACTTTAGATAAGAGTTTTTTTTTTGTTAATAAATAAGTGATTCTTCATCAATAATTATTGTGCCCTTGCTTTATTAAGTCTACAGTAGACTGTCAGATTTGGGAATGACTCATATGCAGAAACATCAGGATTAGAATGCACTAGAAGAGTAGTATTTCTTGATCAGGGAGGGTAGGTCTTTGGAGCAATTTAAAATAGTCAAAGTTGTAAAAGAAAAAACCAGATGGCTTGAATTTGCAGAAAAATTTTTGAAATCAATTAAGTTGCTGGTGTGGGAGAATTGTCTGTATTCTGTCAATCATGATTTAAATAAACGCTGATTGGCCATTAGCCAGGATGTTTAGGTGGGACAACCAGACAGGAAGTAGAGGCAGAGCAAAGAGAATAGGAGAATTCTGGGAAGCAGGAAGTTCTCTTGTCATTCCTGTCCAGACCACTGAAGAAGCAGGATGTGACCTGCCCCCCTGAAAAAGGTACTGAGCCATGTGGCTAACATAGATAAGAATAATGGGTTAACATAAGCTACAAGAGGCTAATAAGAAGCCTGAGCTAATGGGCCAATCAGTTTATAACCTAATGTAGACTCACTGCGTGATTTTCTCTGGGACTAAATGGCTGGGGGACGGGGCAGGACAGAAACCCCAACAAGTCCGGCCCTCATGTTACAGAATGGTGCTCACGTGGATAACTACCTCCACAGAAAGCCTGAGAAAGCTTAAGAAATAATAGAGTAAAGCATGTTTTCTTGGTAACAGCAGTTTCTCATGTCTGCTCTGCTTGCTAGAGGCAAGCAACTGCTCTCATCTAAAAGAGGCTTCCTGACTCAGCGTTAGCTGCAAAACCTTGCAGCTCTTTTAAGAGGTCCTGCCATGAAACATTTAAACGGTGGTGATGAAAAGCTGACCGCTTACTTTTCAGTTTTCAGCTATAGCAGGAAAAAAGCTGCGCCATTTTAAAGAGCTGGCTTTCTGGGCTGTCCTGCCAGGGCAAACTCTGACTCTTTCAAGCAGGCAGTCTGACTATGGAGCATTTGAATGTGGTTTGTGAGCAGAATGCTGCAGCTTGCTTGCTGGCAAGGACCTTGAAACGCCATAGAGTTGTGGCAATAAACATGGCTCTGGCTGGTACCTCAGCCATGAGGCAGAAATCTCAGAAAGCTAAGAAATGGGTTAGATCCAGTTGGCAGAGCCACGACTTTAATCCTCTAAGTATTGCTTGGCAAATTGCAGACTCATGTGGTTAGAAAGGAAGAGATATATAGTAAAGAGAGATTCAAAGCTAAATAAACCTCTAAATGGTTTACACTGTGTTAAAAATATATGCAAGAAAGATTAAAGTTGTTAAAATAAAAAGAAAGAAAGAGAGTAGTTGGGTATGGTGGTACACACCTTTAATCCCAACACTTGGGAGGCAGAGGTAGATTGACCTCTGTGACTTCAAGGTGTGGTATCACATGCCTTTAATCCCAAAGCTTGGGAGGCAGAGGCAGGCAGATCTCTGTGAGTTCAAGGTGTGGTAGCATACACCTTTAATCACAGCACTGGGGAGGCAGAGACAGGCGGATCTCTGTGAGTTCAAGGATAGCCTGGTCTACAGAGGGAGTTCCAGGACAAAGATACACAGAGAACCTGTCTCAAAAAGCCAAAAGTTAAAAGTAAATATAAAAGAAATAGAGGTTAAAATAAAGCCATGTAAAGATGAAAAATACACAGAGAATCTTGATAATGTATGTTATTATGCTCTCTTTGAATTGTTTGAATGCCGAGGAAGGACCAACAGCTGCTAAAAGATTTTTGCTTATAAATGCTGCTGAATTAATCCAAGATAGGTATTTTGAAAATACCTTGACTTCAACTTGAAGTCAAAAAGTATGTTACTTTGGAGAAGAGATTTTGCTTTTGTTTCCACAGGTAATGAGAGACTGTGGATTCATTCTGAGTTAAGAAAAATCAGGTTTGGTCAAGGAAGACCACCTGAGAAATCTCCAGTAATAACAGATGGCCCGGATGTCTGAGTTCTACATCCAGAACAGATTCAAGACTGCTGGCTGAGATGATCAAGCCTCACAGGATACTCCAGTCAGGACTTGATCATAATTCTAAATTTTCTTTAGGTCCGCATAAGATCATCTGCACCCCCAACCAGCTGGAAGTAGCCTGGAATACTACTCCCACATTCCCAAAAAATGGACTATGGATATTTTCCTTTGTTTAAAAAAAAA
>PVIU01029173.1:0-17940 GCA_004026605.1 Ondatra zibethicus
CACACACATTGTATGCATCTATTACAAGCTGAGTGCTTCAGCTGCACCCTGCCAGCCTCCTGCCTCTCTGGAAGGGAGGCTGCAAACAGGGCAGGCAGGCAGGTCAGATCCAAGCCCTCATTTTTGACCAGGCCTCGGCTGCTGGGGACTCACATCCTTGCATCATGGGTTGGCTTGAGAATTTCTTTCTGGCCCTCAGCACAAGGATGAGAACACCCACAAAAATCTGTGGGTTTCTAGGAAGAAGGAAGAAAGATCTCTGAGTTTGTGAGTAGTTAGGATTCTCAGATTGGCAAGCCAGGTCTGGGCCTGTTGTCCTAGCACTTGGGAGGTGAGGGCAGGAGAATCAGGAGTTCAAGGTCATCCTTGGATACACAGCAAGTTCAAGGCAAGCAAGAGCTACCAGAATAAACTCTCTCTCTCTCTCACACACACACACGCACATATTAATCAGGTGGGGGGCAGTTGGTGAGATGGCTCAGTGGTTAATATACTAATCTTGTACAGGATCAGAGTTCAGCTCCCATGCCCACAGCTGGTGACTCACAATGGCCTGTAACTACAGCTCCAGGGCGTCCAAAGACTTTTTGTGGATTTTGCAGGCACTTGAATACACATGGCACATACTCACAGGCACACATACACGTAAAAAGAAAAGAAAAGAAAAGGGAGAAAAAGACACCACTAGGCTCTAGCAAAGATGTGGAACACATGGAACATGGCTCGTTGCTGGGTGAGGGACGTAATGCACCATTTTGGAAAACTTTTGTGTGCGTGCGTGATTTTTTCTTTTAAAGATTTACTTTTATGTATGTGTTTTGTCTGCATGTATGTCTATGCACTGCATGAATGCCCGATGCCCAGGGAGAGCAGAAAGGAGTGTAAAATCCCTTGAAACTGGAGTTACTGCCAGTTGAACTGAACCCAGGCTCTCTGCAAGAGTATGGAGTGGTCTCAATGGCTGAGCCATGGCTCCAGCCCCCCAGTCTCAAAACGTTTGGCAGTTTCTTTTTAGAAAAGGCAGGCAGGCAGGAGGGAGGGCTCAGCTGGTAAAGCCCTTGCTGCACATGTGTGCACATGGAGTTCAGGCTTCAGGGCTGGCAGAAAATGCCATATGTGGTGAGGGGTAGCGCATGCTTGCAGCCCAGGGCTTGGGAGACGGCAGGCAGCATCCCTGGAGTTCACTGGCCAGCTTGCTGAGCGACTTGTTCAGAGACTGCTTCAAAGAAAAGGTGGAAGGTGTCTGAGCAGCAACCCCGGAGGTTGACCTCTGACCTCCACATGCATGTGCACCCATGTTCACACAAATGTGAAGTCAGACTCAGACAACCCAGGAACCCGCACTTATGTGTGGCAATGGCATGGGAACCCGAGTCCACCCGACCTGGCCATGAATGTCACAGCACAACTGAGAAGTGCGTTGGTGAGCAGACAGACAAGGGAAGGGAGGCCACACAATGGGAGGAAAAGGAAGCAACTGCCCACCTACAGAGCGGCAGGACGCCTCTCAAACCACACACCCTGGGCCACTGTTTCCAGCACTCCCGATGACTCATGGCCAGGGAGGCAGGCAAGTCGCTGGTCGAAGGCCCGCAGTCACTGTCCCAACCCTTCGTCCCAGATGGGCTGAGCTCCAGGGTGGACTTGGGATGCCACTCTGGTCGTCTGCCTATGTAGCCCACTTGAACCAACTGGTAAAGACTGCCCTGAGGCCTGCTGACTGGGCTGGAGTCCTGGGCCTCACCTCAGTTTCCCCCGTGGAAGGAGGAGGCCTTCAGCTCCTGGGCAGTAGTGGCTGTAGCCCCAGTGCTGCTTCTCTGGCTGGGGGCGACTGAGGGAGCCACTGTCCCAGCAGGCAGGGCCACCATGAGTCCTTTACTCACTTGGAGCCTCCCTGTGTGTCTGTGTGGGTGGCAGGGTGGGGGGCGTTCTTTGTATGGATGGACACTTGGGAACAAAATCAGGGAGCTGAAGGAGTCAGAATCATGCCTGTCTTTGTCTACCCTTGTCTCTCCACCAGGCACTGGGGACATGGGACACAGAATAACCAGGCACTGGGGAACACAGAAGAACCATTGAGATAGTTTTCCCACTCTGGTGGGAAGGAGTGGGTAGCAACAGGTCGGTGGTCATAACATGCTTTCTTTTGTTTGAGATGGGGTCTCATGCAGTCCTGGCTGACCTTGAACTTCCAATGTAGCCAAAGATGACCGTTGACATTTGGTCTTTCTGCATCTTCCTCCCGAGTGCTGGGATTACAGGTATGGTTGTTAAATGTCCAGTTGTAGACATGGGAATGTGTGTGTAGCAAGGTCCACAGGAGGAAGAGGGAGCCCTATAGGAGTGGGTTGTGGTGGACACGCTTAAAGATAGTGTGGATAAGTAAGGAACCTGGCAGGTGAGAGGATTTTTGGGAGCCCTGACTTAGGGATGTAGCTTTGAGAATCAAATCCAAGGAGTTGGGGTAGGTGGGCTGCTTGCTGTGTCATGGTCAGTGACTTCCATCTCCTCCCTCAGTTTGACTATGGAAAGCCACAGGGTTAGGAGCTCTTGAATACTGACTCCCCTTAGAGCAAGAGTCACATGGTTTTAGTTTGTGCAACAAAACTTGAGTGCAGTTCTCAGCAGACTTGCGCAAAAGGAAATCACCTGGGCCAGAGGGTGCACACTCATATATATCCACAAGGTGGAGACAGAGACCAGATTTGCCTTTTTTTTTAAAAAAAAACATCCAAGTTATGAAAGTATTGAGAAAATTTCCTAGAACTCCAGAATCCCCTTACATCAGATCCATCTCATTTTAACCTTCTACTGCTCCCACTCACCAACAACACGCACGCCTCCTCCAGGTAGCGCAGCTAAGTTTCACAGGCGATGGGTGCTGCTGAATCCTGCATCTGGAGATCAAACTGGAACACTTTTATTAGACATACCAAACCCTACTCCAAAACCAAGGGTCCCCGTCATATGTTTCGTGGTGTCCTTGCCCCAGTTGGGAAGTTCTGAGAATGTCACATTTTTTGTTGCTGTTGTCTTTAATTTTTTTTTTTCCAGGTTTAATTCAACTTACTAAATTTTCTTGGGCTGATTTAATATTGCACGAATTGATTTTAGGGGGAGGGTCTGGGGTAGAGCAGTGGCCTAGAATGAACCAAGACCCTGGAGTCAGTAACTCTCATTTTGGGAAGGAGCCTTTGACCATGAAGGGCACACCTAGTACTCCACCCTTACGCTGGTCTCCAGTGCCAGTGCGTGGAGGCTGGGGTGGGAGGGCTGAGTGTGAGGCCATTTGGAGCTACACAGTAAAACCCTGTCTTAAAAATTATAAATCAATATTGGTTTTGAAGTTCTGGAACTATGCATGTGTGGAGCCCCAGTACAGACTCTTGGCTTTCTGTGACCAAGCCCTTCTGGCCCACTTGGGTGCTCTGCACCCTGGCCCAGCGAGGCAAGTAGCTGGGCCAAGGCTTTGCGACAACTATCCTTATCCTCATATCTGGGTGCCTTCCATCTTTCTTGCCTTCCCTCCTTTCTTTTTTTATTTTTTCTGGACAGGGTTTCTCTGCATTCGGAGATCAAAGATGTCTGGCTGTCCTGGATCTCGCTTTGTAGATCAGACTGGCCTTGAACTCACAGAGATCCATCTGCTTCTACCTCCGAAGTGCTGGGATTAAAGGCTGCCGCCCAGCCTGGGTGTTTTCTTTCAATTGCTCTCCACCTTTTTTTCTGAGACAGCTTTCACTGAGTTTGGAGCTGATGGCTGGGCTAGATGGACCGGCCAGTGAGCCCCATGGGTCTCTATCTCTCCAGCCCTGGAGTTACAGGTGGGCACAGACACAGGGCCCAGCTTTAAATGTTCTCTCTGTGTCTATTGTGTGGAACAATTTGAAGAGTATTGGTATTAGTTCTTCTTTGAAAATCTTGTAGAATTCTGAGCTGAAACCATCTGGCCCTGGGCTTTTTTTGGTTGGGAAACTTTTGATGACTGTTTCTATTTCTTCAGCAGTTATAGGTCTGTTTAATTTGCTTATCTGGTCTTGATTTAATCTTGGTAAGTGATATTTATCCAGAAAGTTGTCCATTTCCTTTAAGTTTTCCAATTTTGTGGAGTACAGGTTTTCAAAATATGACCTGATGATTCTCTGTATTTCCTCTGTGTCTGTTTTTATGTCCCCCTTTTCATTTCTGATTTTACTAATTTGGATATTCTCTCTCTGCCTTTTGGGTAGTTTGCATAAAGGTTTGTATATTTTGTTGATTTTCTCGAAGAACCAACTTTTTGTCTCATTGGTTCTTTGTATTGTTTTCTTTGTTTCTATTTTGTTGATTTCAGCTCTCAATTTGATTATTTCCTGCCTTCTAGTTCTCTTGGGTGAGTTTGCTTCTTTTTGTTCTAAAGTTTTCAAATGTTCTGATAATTCACTAGTATGGGATTTTTCCAGCTTCTTTACGTAGGCATTTAGTGCTATGAGCTTTACTCTTAACACTGCTTTCATTGTGTCCCATAAATCTCCGTATGTTGTGTAGTCATTTTCATTGAATTTTAGGAAGTCTTTAATTTCTCCTTTTATTTATTTCTTGTCCCATTGATGATTCAGGTGAGCATTGTTTAATTTCCATGTGTTTGTGGGCTTTCTGGAATTAGTATTGCATATGCAGCATTGTTAAGCCATCCTGACAATTTGGATGACATAAAAAACTGGTTCCTTTTTTGAAAAGCTGTAATTACCTTTAAACACATGACTGGGTCATTTCCCAACGCCTTCAGTGACTTCTCGTGGTGTAAACAAATCCTGGGCATGGCATTCAGTGTCTGCTTTTTGGCAGTGCTGAAATGGGACCTAAGGTCTTGTGATTCCTGGTCAAGTACATAACCCCCGAGCTGCCACCCCAGCTGGCCTTTACCATCCCTTGCAGCTTGGTTCCCACTATGGCTTTTCACGTGACCGCCTGGCACCTGCCTATTGCTCAAGCTCTTCATCTCAGCCCGCTCACCCTGTGCTTTGCTGACACAGTTCCTCTAACTTATGCCACCCTCCTCAATCATTTCTGCCCATCAGAACCCAGCATCTCAGGCTAGGGTGTAGCTCAGTGGTCAAGTGCTTGCCTAGCATGTGGGGGGCCCTGGATTTGATCTTCAGCCTCCTGCATCCACCCCTAAACAGTGTCAAAAAAAAATCCCACCGTTTCTCAGCTCAATCACTCTGAGCCTCACTGAGCCTCTCCCTAGGACCCAGTAGAAGGGTTTCTTTGTCTTCCTCCCACACATGGCTTCAGTCCATTACAACACAGCCCTGTCATGAGCTCAGCACGCTGTTGCAGGTCAGTCTTGTACAGATGGCTCTGTAGCTGTGGGGTCAGAAGACACCAGCTGCTGCAATCACACCTGTCCCTGCTCTGCAGCAGTGGGACCCAATGAACCACTAGATCTAGACTCGCAGGCTGGAAGAACCCTAGGGAATCCACTGAAAGCCTGCCTCAGACAACCTTCAGAGAGATGGCCCAGCACAACTCAGAAAAGGACATTGTGTAGTCCTTTCTCACCTGTCATCGGCCTGCTTTCTTCTTTTTATTTCAAGACAGGGTTTCTCTGTGTAGACTTGAATTCACTCTGTAGACCAGGCTGGCTTCCACCTGACTCTGCCTCCCCAGTGCTGGGATTAAAGTCATGTGCCACCACTGCCTGGTTGCTCTCTCTCTTTTTTTAAAAGATTTATTTATTTATTATGTATACAGTGTTCTGTCTGCATATACATCTGAAGGTCAGAAGAGGGCACCAGAACTCATTACAGATGGTTGTGAGCCATCATGTGGTTGCTGGGAATTGAACTCAGGACCTCTGGAAGAATAGTCAGTGCTCTTAACCGCTGAGCCATCTCTCCAGCCCCCCTTTTTTTAAAAAAAAAAACTTATCGTATGCATGTGTGTGTGTCTGTGTGTGCATATTTGTGTGTATGTGCTCGTGTGTCCATGTGTGTTGCTCATTTGTGTGACAAAGTACACATGTGAAGGTTGAAGGACAACTTTTAGAAGTTAGGTTCTCTCTCTTCCTGTCATGGGTTCCAAGGATAGGACTCGGTGTCAAGATTGTGTGGGAAGCACTTTCACTGGCTGAGCTATCTCCTTAGTGCCTGAGTTTTACAAATTTTTAAAAGACGATTTTATAGATAAGCCATGGATGGTAGCAGATACCTATAATTTGAGCACTCAGGAGGCATTTGTGTGTGTGTGTGTTTATATTTGCTTATATACTGTGTGTATGTATGTTTTAATACTTTGTTCATAAACTATGTGTTCTGCACATTTGCCATTGTGCATGTGTGGCAGTCAGAGTATAACTCGTGGGACTTGGTGTTCCCCTACCAAGTGTTTTCTAGGTATTAAATTCAGATCATCAGCCTTGGTGGCAGGTGCCTGCATCGACAGGCACTGAGACAGTAATTTTTCACTTGGACTTTTGCCATCACTCAGAGGCTCTGGAGATGCAGAACGTTCTGAACTTGTCTATCATAGGGCACCCAGCAGGTAGATGACTGGGTCATTACCAGCCAGCAGGAGTGTCCAAGCTGGGATGCATACTGACTTGAAAGTTTTTTAAAAAATTATTTGTATTTTATGTGCATTGCTGTTTTGTGAGGGTGTTGAATGCCCTAGAATAGGAGTTACAGACAGTTGTAAGCTGTCACGTGGGTGCTGGGAATTGAACCTAGGTCCTCTGGAAGAGCAGCCAGTGTTCTCAACCACTGAGCCATCTCTCCAGCCCCTTGAAAGTTTTATACAAGTGAATAAACATCTTCTCTTCAAAAGACTCATGATCAGCCCTGGAGAGGGCTTGGTAGTTTAGAGTACATACTGCTCTTACAGAGGACACCAGTTCAGCCCCCAGCACCCTCATCTGCTGTGGAAGAATCTTTTTGTGCACTGTGAATATGTCTCACTCAGATTGCTTTAATAAAAAGCTGAACAGCCAACTATGCCAGGCTGGCTGGCCAGAAGCACCAGGATCTTCCTGTTTCCATCTCCACAGCACTGGGATGACAAGTGTGTGCCACCATGCTTGGCATTTTTAAAAAGTGTATTTCAGAAACCCAGGTCCTCTTTATGACTGAGCATCTCCTAGCTCTCCAGTTAGATGTCTTCTCTCTTTTAGTTACACACAGCATCCGCTCATCTCCTGTCCATGGGCTGCATAGGTCCATGCCCCATTGCATTTACTATCCTATAATTCTGGTCTTTTTTTTTTAAGTGTTGGCTGTGGAACCCAGAGCCTTGCTAGGCAAGTGCTCCACCACTAAACTACACCCGTAGTTATTGTTTTAGTGGAGTATCATTATGTAGCTCAGGGAACCCTGGAACTATATATATAGCTCAGGCTGATTTTTAATTATTTTTTGCGACCTGGGATTACAGGTGTAAGCCATCATCTCTGAGCAGTCACACAGCCCCACCTTCATTTCCATACATGGAATTTTACATCTCTGGAGTTTTTGAGCTATGGCAAAAGTCCTAGTAAAAATTACTATCTCTGGAGCCATTCAGATTGCACCAGCTCCTCAACCTTATGATCTGAGTTTGATATCTACAAACACATGGTAGGAGAGCATTAACTTCCAAAAATTGTTTTCTGATCTCTACATGTGCCATGGCAAGTGAGCAAGCATGCAATGTCAAGAAACAACAAACAAAAAACCAAAAGGCAAACCACAAAATTACTATTTCTGGGGCTGGGATGTGACTATGGTTGAGTGCTTGCCCAGCAAAAGGCAGCCCTGGTTCTAGCTCCAGCTCCAGCTCCACAGAGAAACAAATTATGACTTCTTTAACAGAACCACATCTAGATTAGACTGGATAACAACTATAAACTTTTGAATGCCTAGTGTCTGTTTCCACCTACCATAGTAACTTTTGCAAAGTTTTTAAACAATGGAAGACATTATTCTGCCCATTTTGGGGTCAGGAGATGCTGAGTTGGGAGGTTAGTGCTTGACTGCTCCTCCAAAAGCCCTGAAGGTAAGTACATGTGTATGTTTCTGTGTACGTGCATATGCATGTGGAGGCCAGAGATCAATTTCAGCTGTCTTCATCAATAACTACTTTTTGTTGTTGTTGTTTGAGACAGGGTTTCTCTGTGTATCTTTTGTTGTTTTGGAACCTTGAGCTCAGAGATCCACCTGCCTCTATCTTCCAAGTGTTGAGGTTAAAGGCATGTGCCACCACTGCCCTGTTTCTTTACCGTTTTTTTTTTTTTGAGACATGTGATGACTCATCTTGGTTGTTAACTTGATTACATCTACAATCAACCAAATCCCAAGCTGCTGAGCATACCTGTGAAGAGGAGGAAGTTTGCTTGAATGGGCCATTTGAGAAAGACCACATCCTAAATGTGGATCACACTTTTCTTTTAAAAAAGATTTTTTATCAGTCTATCTATCTATCATCTCTCTATCTATCTATCTGGACCTCATTCATGTGTTCTGCCTGCATGTATGCTTGCAAGCCAGAAGAGGGCACCAGATCTCACATAGATGATTATGAGTCACCATGTGGTTACTGGGAATTGAACTCAGGTCCTCTGGAAGAACAGTCAATGCTCTTAACCTCTGAGCCATCTCTCCAGTCCCAGTGGGTCATACTTTCTGATGGCAGTTCACATAAAGGACACAGAAGGAAGCTTTTTGCTTACTTGCCCTTACTCTCTGGCAAGTTCATCCAGCCTGCTGCTGAGACGCTACATAGAGATTTCAATGTATAAAGACCATCTGAGACATCCAGCCTTGTGGACTAAACAGCTGCTGGATTCTTGACCTGTCAGTAGACAGCCATTGTTGGATTAGCTGGACCACAGCCTCTAAGTCATTCAAACAAGTCTTCTTTCAATATATATTTTCATTCTATCTCCTCTAGATAACCCTAATACACAGTCTCTCACTCAAACTAGAGATTACAAATTTGGAGAGACCTGGCCAGCAAGCATCAGGAATCTGTCCATCTCGCTATCTCCATAACCGCGATTACAGCTGCACACTCACACACCTGACTTTTACATGGGTGCTAGGCATTCAAACATAAGTCCTCGTGCTTGTGCAGCAAGCATTTTATCAACGGAGTCATAGCTACCAGCTAAAGGAATCATGGGAAAGTGCCAACCTGGAATGATGTCTGTAAGGTCCATGCAGTTGTGACAACTTCCTGGTTGGCAGTTACAGTTTTAAGACACTAGTGTGACAATCTTCCTCCCCATCTCTCCCACTCAACCCACAACCAGGATTTCCATACAGATGCACCTGCCACTGGAAATAGGGGATGCACAAAGAAAGAACAAAACAAATCCGAGTCAACCAGCAGGTTTCTAGCTGAGGTCTTTATTTTCATTTTATGTACAGCAAAGGTGCTGCTGAGACTCCACAGCAGCCAGACAGAACATAACTGAATTCTCTCTCAACAATTAGCAGCTTAAGATCTAGCAACTACATGTAACGTTCACGCGTTCACAAGTATTGTCTCTTTACTCTGCGATTCGTGCACGTGAGTCTTTAGTCTTACACACTTGTATAAAACACACTTACAGCCAGCCTAGTAGTCAGCCCCTTCTGAGGGTATCACCTAGCATACACAACATACAGAAGAGCCACATTCAAAATCCCAGTTTAATTGGGGGTGGTGTGGGAACCATCACTTTGCCTGTGCTGGCTTGTTGATGACAGCATTTGGTTTTGTTTGAGACGTGTATTTTCCAAGGCTAGGTCAGAACACTGGAGCTCCCTCAGAATCCAGTTTCACTGACTACCTTAGAACACAAGATCAGAAGCAAAACCAAAGCATGCCCACTGTCAGACATGACTGGTGAGGAAGGCTTCACCCCATTGTTCTGGCCACAGACGTTTCACGCCAATTGAGATGGGGCTAAAAAAGCACTGACAGCGATGGGTCCAAGTGCACCTCTTAGGGTCAAGGACCTGAAACTGGAGCAGACAGCCATCAACATCGTAGAGTGATGGCCAACTCTACAACCATGACAGTCACCCAGGCCAACATGGCCTGCCTCACTCACCCGGGCTAGGCACCAGCATGGACAAGGGAATCAAAGAATGCTTCATTTTAGCAAATTTTTTTTAATTTATTTATTTTTTTAAGGAAAAGAAGCACTAAATTGTGGGCAAGCTTCTCTCAGATCAAGTGCTAAACCATCAGAGCAAGGCTACTGAAAGGCTGTTAATAGAAAAGAGAATCTAAGGACAGCCACAATTCCAAGAAACTCAAAGGTAACAGGGATGGGCAGCAGAAAGTACAAGCAGGCAGGAAAACAGAAGTGTGTTATAAACAGCACTGAGTGCAGATAACTGCAGGCTTGGTGAGTGAGCAGGGGTAAGACAGCAAGAGCCATGATAGGTCCTATCCTGGACTGAAGGTCCTTCCCAAGACAGTCCGCTAAAGGAAGACAGGGAGTCAGTGTGGGCCTGTCGGTCTGTCAGAAGCTCCAGACTCTTTTTCCTTCACCAGAAACTGCCATCAGAAAATTAGAGACAATTTCAGTTTATCGATCACAGTGACATTTGGGGGGCCTCCTGTGGAACTGTTAAGAGAAGCCAGTGGGCTGCCACTGGATCATCTTTCCCACAGTCCCATGGGGCTCTCTTCTGTACCAGAGCAACTAAATTACAGCAGCGACTGCTAGTTCAGCAAGGTCCTGTGGCACCTTTGCCTGAAGCTGCTGCAGGATTTTCAGACTTAAACCTTCTAAACATAGGCTTGGGGACCATTTGTTTTGGCATGAATATGTATTGGTTTTAATTTGTTTTTTGGTCCCTGCTTTAGGTGCTCATTATGAGGTGGATAACAACCATCTGGGGGATGGGAGAGAAGACTGGGTACCTGAGTTAACATATCAAAGTGAGAAGGCCAGCAGGCCAAAGCAACAGGAGGCTGGAACTGTTAGGTAAACCACGCTTTTCAGCAGCAGGGCATCGCTACCCTAATTCTGAAAGAAGGTCTTGGTGTGGGGACATAGGCAAAAACACACTTCGCTTCTCTGTTCGGGGCATAGTACATGGCTCCTTTGCATTATGTGGGCACACAGGAAGAGGCCATTGGAAATGGCATTTGTGACCTCCAATAACAATCAGGCTCTCTATTTTTCTCTGAAGGTTGATTCAGGTTCCACCTGGGTGAGGGAACTGGCTGTGGGATAGGGACAAAGTTCAGCTCCTCTTCCTAAACAGCCACTGAGCAGTTAGTGAGTCAGTCTGGGTTAACAGGAAGTTTGCAGCAGTTTGCACCCAGAATTTAGGTTCTTGTAACCCGACATTTCCTTTTCTGCTTTTTGGGAGAATCACCTTCAATTGATCCTCTCAGGCAGACAGAATAAAGCTTTGAAGTTAAGGATGCTGAGGCCAAAATGCAGACAACAAGACTCCACATCACTTTGGTTTTGGTAATTAGGGGGGTGTTAAACAATAAATTAAGCAAATACAAAGAGTTATTTATGACTCTCATAACAAGGTAGGAGGGTTGTTTGTTTTTTTGTTTTTTCTAAACAGAATCCCAGCCCAAGGTCACTGGGTGAACTTTTACTTGGGTGGGGGGTGGGGCAAAGTCCAGTCCTACCACACTATTCTGTTGAGGTCACACCCCCTCATGCAAACCCCTCACCACTCCAACCAAGCCAGGCTGGGAGATGGTGCTGTGTGTAAAGACCAGAGAGCTGGGGCAGCCACAGGGTGGCAGAGGGCAGCACTGGCAGCAGTCTCCAACTCAACTGCTTCAAGATAACAGGGGGTAGCACACTGAAATATCCACACAGCTTCATTTGAAAACATCACTGCTTTATTTAAAAAAAAAAAAGACCCTCCCAACTCAGAACCCACCCCCCCAAAGCCCAACTAACCAAACCAAAAAAAACCCCACAAAAAACACAACTAAACAAAAATACCCCAATAATAATAACAATAATAAAAAATCCTATTAGAAACTATAAGGAAGCACTGAGAGTTTGAGTATTACATTCTTCAAGTATGTTGTTCGGATTTTTTATTTTTAAGTTGGTAACTATACACATATAAAAAAAACCAAACAAACCTTAAAAGTGCGGCCAAGAGATTTTGCTTAAAGTTAGGATTAAGGGCTACTTCACAATACTGAACAGGACTGCACAGTCATCCTGTGGGTTTGATGCTTTTGCTTCCAACCCTGGCAGAGTTAAGGAAGGCGCAGGTTTCAGAAATGATCACACTTCAGGTTAGCATGAGAAAGCCTGGGAAATGTTTGTGTTCTTCCATGGCAGGGAAAACCTACCCTGAATCTACAATTCCACCCTGGAATGTGGTGGGACTTCACAGTAGAGTTAGTTTAGATGAGGAGAGGAGCCCAAGCAGGGTAGGTGTTGTACCTGGTCAAGTTTTTGCATCTGTTTAGTGGGTTTAGTGCAGTCCTCCAAGCCTCAATTCAGAATGCCCTTCGGTGTGTTGCAGATTGTTGGTTCATGTTAAAGGACTGTTTAAGATTTGCATCCCAAGGAAAATCATGCTACATAAAAATGATCCAAGATTTTGCCCAAAAAACTTCTTGGATAAAATCTAAAAAATACTATTGCAATTGCGTCTCTTGAAGAAAAAAACATTATTCTAAATGTAAACAGATTCACTCAACTCTCTTGTAGGAAACTTCAGAGTGGGTAATGCTGCTGTCTAGCTCTCTTGGCATGCACTCGCCAGATGGTGAGGAGCACTGCTGTCTGCACCAGCATCATCTGGGGGGTGAGAAGAGTCGGTCCACATAGCTGAAGAGCGCATCCCAGTGCTTCCAGAGAAAGGCAATGAAAGCTACAAGGAATAAAGTGCTGAACGTCCTGTTGCGTGTCTTCATGAGGGGGACCACACAGTTGGCTACTGTTGACACAAAGACCAAGAGGACTGCCATGACGGCCAGGAGGATGTTGATGAGTTTGCCCAGAAGGTTTCGGGCAGTGGCATTCTCCAGCCCTTCCAGCTGCACCACCTGCTGTTGCTGCTGCTGCAGCTCCATCTTGGAGATGCGGGTCTGACAGGCCTCCAGGGCCTCCTGTGGGCCAAACAGGGGATGGTTAGGCTTCTGTTCTCACAACTCTAGGGCTGACATGCCCTGGGAGAGACAGATACCCCAGAGCCATGCCAAGGATGTGAAACAGCCAGAACTTTGGATATGAGAAGCCACATGCACATCACCCCCACCCCTCCACTGTACTCCTTGGGGAAGAGCTACAGGGAACAGTGGACATAGTTTATTTTGCCTAAAATTTACTTAATCTCTTTTTTTATGACAAGAGTCTCTTGTATCTCAGACTGGCCTCATGATTGCTATGTAGCTGGGATGACCTTGAACTTCTGATCTTTTTTGCCTCAACCTCCTGACTGCTGAGATCACAGGCATGTGCCATCATTTCTGAATGGCCTAGCTTCAATCATAAGGTTTTTATTCTTTTAGAAATTTTGAGTCTAAGGTACATGAGACACACACACTTGTTTACCTAAACAGTATCTCAGTATTCTCAGTTCTCTGTGCTGTGGTGACACTATCACACTAGTCATACTAATATGTCCACCCTTTACCTGTACTTAAGTCTACATATGTATCTGCTTAGCGTGGGGTTATTATAGGCATTTCCTACCATAATATGCATTGCATTCTATTGGAATTGACCATAACTTAATTTACTATTTGCTTAATAGTGGGTCTTGAGGATTGTGCTATGTCAAAATACAGGGATCTACCTCATTTTTGTGTGTACAGACATGTGCATGGACACGTGTGCATGTTCTAGTGAAGGTCAGAAGACCAGTGTGGTGTTGGTCCTCAGGTACCCTCTACCTTTTGTTTCAGACAGGGCCTCTCACTGGCTGCAACTCTGCAAAGCAGGCTAGACTAGCTGACCAGAAAGCTCCAAGGATTTGCCTGCCTCATCCTACTTATAACCTTTGAGGTTATAAGTATATGACATTATGCCTGGATTTAAAATTATTATTATTATAGCATTCATGTGTTTGCAGATCAGTGTGGATGTGCCATGGCATGTGTGGAGATCAGAGGACAAATTTGAGGGATTAGTTCTCACCTTTCACCTATATCCAGTTCTGGGGACTGAACTCAGTTGTTAAGCTCCATGGTAAGAACTCACGGGTGCACACCTGTGAGTATGCCACAGTTTAGGTTCCTCTTAGGGATTTTAAAGTTTTTTTCCCCCCCGATTTTTTTTTCCACTCTAACAATGATGCAGTAAACACCTTCCTTTGAATGTGCTTCACTACCATACCACCTGATGTTTTTATGTAAAGGCATCCCTGATTGGAGAAAGGGAACTGTGACTTCACTGTGAGGAGGGCATACTCCCTTTTCAGTCAATCTATAAGGCATATACTATGATGACACTCTACAGAGGACATTAAAGTGACCTACTCCCCCTAAGGCCAAGCCTTATGTAAACTGCACCCTACCACTCAGGAAAACAAACTTCATCCCCTAGCAAGGATAGACATCCTCCCAAGGCAACCAGCGGCTGGAACGCTGGGATTTTCCAGCCTTAGTATCTTCAATGTGTTCTGGTTTTCTGGGATGTGAGGTAAGGCCTAGACATTAGCCTGAAGCTAGTTCAAGAATGGATAATGGATGCTGCTTACTCTAGAACTACCTTGGGATGAAAAAATAAAAATGGGGGCTGGAGAGATGGCTCAGTGGCTAAGAGCATTGCCTGCTCTTCCAAAGGTCCTGAGTTCAATTCCCAGCTACCACATGGTGGCTCACAACCATTTGTAATGAGGCCTGGTGCCCTCTTCTGGCCTTCAGGCATACACACAGATAGACTATTGTATACATAATAAATAAATAAATATTTAAAAAAAAAGAAAAAAGAAAAATGTAAACAGAATCTGAGGGCCTAAAGAAGATGGCAGCTGGGCAAATAGTCAGGACAGTGCCTTGATTCCTCTTCTCCACACTCACTTCTTTCAAGGTGCTTTCACAAAACCCACTATGACCTCTGAGAAAATCTCCATAGGAAACAGAAACCCCACTGTTTCACTTCTTCATGGAATCAAGCAAGTGTTCACCTTCAGCTTCACTGATGGGATTTCTCACAAGCCTACAAACATGGGGATTTTCACAAACCATGTAATGTGCCACCTGTAAGAGCAGGGACAAAAACCCCTTTCCACAGAGCAGAAGATAGGCAAGCTGTCCAGAGCCCCATCTGAGCAGCTCCAGGGCAGCAATGACATGCTCTAGTTTCCCTTGACTGAGACTGCTCTGTCCTGGGACATCTGTCAATATCTGCAGCTGTACCTCCCCAAATGGTATGAACTTTTGAAGAAGGTACCTCCACTGTGTTGAAGGCAGGTGTGCTCCAACTGATAAGAGCTTTTCTTGATTCTCTGCCCTCATGTCTTTGCCCATTCTCTTTCTTTCTTTTTTCTTACTTATTGTTCATACTAACCTGGATGTCCCGGGCCCGTTCATAGGACTGATAGGCAATTTTCTCTTCCATGCTGGCCAACTCTTGCTTTAAGTTCAGAATCTCGTTCTGATGGAGCTCTGTCAGGTCGTTCAGTTGTTCTTCTAGTCGTTCACATCTAAAAAAGGGAGAGAAGTTGGAGTTTCAAATATTTTGCATCTTCCCTGATATAATTTAGATCAATTCCCACATCTATTCTACAAAATAAAACAAAACACAGAGTTAGAGCAAGTCTGGGGTACTGTGTGCCATAAGTTGCAGCTTTCAGTCTCCAAAAGGCAGCTGTCACAAAGCTGGCATCATGGTTTTTCTAGTTTTCTCCATAGCCTCGTTTAGCTCTGCACATCTATGATGCTGAAGCAGCTCTTACTCTGCTTTGAGTATGGAAGATGCAAAAACTAAGCAAATCTCACCAGGAAAGAAAGTGCAATAATGGAAACGGTTGTCAGCAATGACTTATTTCAATACCAGTTGAACAATGACTTACTCACCCAGATGTTTGTGATTTGGAGACCCAGAAAGCCAGAGCCAGAGGGATCTATCATCCTCATGGCCAAGCAGTGCTTGGGACATTTGTCAACACATATTTATTGAGAATCTGCTGCAGGCATGTTCAAAGTACTGGGACACTGTAGCAAGAAAGAGAGAGCACCTGCTTTCCATTTATTCTACAGAGAGAAAGGAGACAAAAGATCACCAATAGGATTTGATGTAGCCAAGCATATGGCAGTGTCTAGTGACACTGGAGAGTCAGGGAAGACTTCTCAACTCTCTTCAAGATTGAGAGATAAAGCTTGAAGGATGCAAACAGGCTTGAAGATGAGGAGGCTGAAGATGTGCAAGAAATGTGTACTTCTCAGAAGGAGTGGACGTACAAACTTGTTCAGACAGGAATGAAGTTGGCATGTGTAAGGGCTGGAGCAGGCCAGAGAAGCTTCAGAATGGGAATAGAGAATTTTCCTTGAAGGCTAGTTTTATTTATTGTGTATCTCTAGCATTTAGGAGTGTGTGCATGCTCGCTCACACATATTTATTCTATATAAAGAATTAAGGGTGGTCACCAGAGATTCTAGGTAGGAAAAAAAAATACTCTAGAAAGAAATACATAGAATAACTAGATTCTGAATAGCTGGAGAAGGGGCCCAAAGAAGGCAGTGTATAAGGAAATGGAAGTGGTGAAGAGGACAGATGAAGCAGGAGTCCTAAGAACCAAAGGGCTTCAGGAGAAAGGCCAAAGACAATACATTGAAAACACTGAGACAGGGCAAAGGAAGAAAAAAAACACCTCCAGCTCCTGTTGAACAGAATGAAGTCCTGTGTCAGAGAGCATTAGGGCAGGGCTCATGCCACAGGGAAAACCACATAAGAAAATCAGGGGACTTCCACTAAAAAATGGAAAGAAAGCTGGGAGCAGGCTACGGTGCATTTCCTAGAATCCCAGGTACTAAAGAAGCCACTGAGATAGGAGGATTGTAAGTTTGAGGCTAGTCTAAAAAACAACCAACCAACCAATCAATGTTCCAGAGTACTATTAAATATTAATAATTCCTCCTTTCAGGACCAATGGAATTGAATAGAAGACCCGGATATCAATCCACAGATCTTCGTACACCTGATATTTGATAAAGAAGCAAAAAATATCAAATGGAAAAAAGAAAGCATATTCAACAAGTGGTGCTGGCATAACTGGATATCAACATGTAGGAAAATGAAAATAGACCCATATCTATCACCATGCACAAAACTCAAGTCCAAATGTATCAAAAACCTCAACATAAAGCCAGCCACACTGAACCTTATAGAAGAGAAAGTGGGAAGTACACTTGAATGTATTGGCACAGGAGACCACTTCCTAAATAGAACCCCAGCAGCACAGACACTGAGAGAAACAATTAATAAATGGGACCTCCTGAAACTGAAAAGATTCTGTAAAGCAAAAGACACGGTCAACAAGACAAAATGAGATATCTACATTAAGAGAATCATTTTAGGGTTGGCAAGATACTTGGCCCTGGGGATCCCAGGTGTCCACGGGCATGTCCCCAGCTAGGTATTCAGGCAGCAGAGGAGAGGGTGCCAGAACTAGCCCTGTACCATAGTCACATTGATGATTATCTTGATTACCATTATAGAAATTTCATCCGATGGATGGAGATAGAGACAGAGACCCACATTAACATCAGAGCAATGGATTGAGCCCCCAAGGTGCAGGTGAAGAGCAGAAGGTGGGAGAAGATGAGTTAGGAAGTTAGGACCGTGAGGAGCTGGTCCACCTACTGAGACAGTGTGCCTGAACTAATGGGAGCACACCAATCCACCTGGACTGGGACTGAATGAGCATATGATCAAACCAGACTCTCTGAATGTGGCGGCGAAAGTTGGCAGATGGAGAACCCATCAACAATGACACCAGGACCTATTTCTTCTGCATGTATTATCTTTTTGAGAACTGAGTCTTTTTG